>VDFB02189374.1:131734-180541 GCA_007258455.2 Sequoia sempervirens
TTTTCTATTTGTCTCTTCTTTTGCATGTGTTTCTCTCTTACCTTGTCCATCCACGTCTCATTTTATTTCTTATTACTTTTATTTATGTTTTCTTTCAAAATATATTTTTCTCAGTTTACCTTTATTTTTGTCTTTCTTTCTTTCTCTTTAAAATTGTCTTTTTTTCTTATCACATTTTTATTACTTTTCACTCTTTTTTAATTACCTTCACCATGTAATTCTTCCTCTTTACATGTTTGTTTTCTCTTTCTTATTTTAAATTCAATGTGTCTCCTTCACCATGTAATTCTTCATCTTTACATATTTTCTTTGTTTAGTGGATCGTTGCTAAGGGGCAGCACCCATAATGAACCCATGTCTCAACCCAAGCGACCTCGAATCTAAATTTAAGCTTTTGCTCCATCGGTATGAGTTGAGGGAAGGGATTCGACCCTTAGACAACCCAACTGCTACCCTTGCAACTTAACCATTGCACTGCGAGGTCAACCTCTTTTCTTTACATGATTATTTATCTCTCTTTCTTTCTTATTTGGCATTCAACGTTTCTTTTATTTTCTCTCTTTTCTTTATTTGTTTTCTTTTTCTTTGTGATTTTTCCTATTTCTACCCAATTTTTGTTTTCTATTTAATTTTATTTTCAATTCTTTTTTTATTTATTTTATTTATTTTTTGCCCCTTTTTCATTTATTTATTTTTTGTTTATTTTTATTTTACTTTTCCACTCTTTTTTATTCTTCTTTTATTTTCTATGCTTTATTGCTTCTCTTACTTAATAGTTTCATTCATGTTCTATTGCTTTTCTCTTTCACTAACTATTCTTTATTTATTGATTTTTTATTTGTTCTCTCATTTTCATTTATTCATTCTTTCTTTCTTTCTTCTCTCTATCTCATGCTTGCTTTATTTTCTCTTATTTTTTCTTTTCTTTTTATGTCTCTACTTTCTATTGTTAATATTTTTATAAATCTATCTCATTCCTTATCTATATACCTTTTATTTTTCCTACACTTTAATATTAGTTATCTTTTTCTCTATGTTACACTTTCTTATTCGTGTATTTTACATTAGATTAATTTCTTATTTTGTATCTATTTCTTTTTTCTTAAATTCTTGGTTATTTTCTCTTATTTTTTCTCTATTTTACACTTTTTCATTTGTGTATTTTATATTAGATTGATTTCTTATTTTGTATATATTTTTTTTCTTAAATTCTTGGTTATTTTCTCTTCTTTTTTGTCTTTGTCTTTTTTAATCTATCATTTATGTTATAGTTTTCTCATTCTATCACATTAACACTCTCAGTATTATCGCTTTGATTTCTTACATTTTCTTAGTTTGTGTGTGTTTTGCTATTTGTATTTATTATTTGCATATTTATTTTAAAGATTCTTTGTTTTTGTTTCACTTTTTTGTCATTTTTTTGGATACTTTTTGTAATCTTTATCTCTATATTTTGAATTATCTCTCTCTCTCTCTCTCTCCACTTTATTTGTCTTTTATGTCTTTCTAAATTTGCTTATTATTTATTCAAATTTCTTATGTAAGTATAACTTTGTTGTCTATCTATATTTATTCTCTCTATCTCTCTATGTTTTTGGTCATTCATTATTTATTTATTTATCTTCATGTTATTCTTTCTATATTTTTATTTCTTGAACTTTAATGGTTTTTTTTTATATTTTTATCATTTTTGTCTACTTTTTATTTTTTGACTTTCTTTCACAACATTTTATTTGTTGTCTCTCCATGTCCTTATCTCTTTCTCTCTATTTACTTCTTTTATTTTACTTTTTCACTCTTTATCTTTCACTTCTCATTCTATCTATTTTATATCTATTATCTTTCCTTGTATTTAATCTATCAAGCCCATTATTAGTAAATTATGTACAATGTCATATAAATTGTACCTTACAAATATACCTTATGAGAAAAGGCCAAACCCTTCAATGTCACTATAAATCCACTTGGAGCATACAAGATCAATCAAGCCTTGCAGTAGATGAGCATGGCCAACCAACATTCACCCCATGTCACAATAACGATCACTTAAACCTACACAAACATTCTATAATCTCTATCTAGAGGGCCAATGTAGACTGTCAACATGTTCTCTCTATCCATGTTGTCCTCAAATACATTGCAAAATATGTAGAAAAAGATGAAAGTAAATCAGAAACATACCACGACATGCTTTCTCGGATTTCAACGAATATTGAGTTTGACAAGCCAACCACCATAGCTTTCCAAAAAATGCTTGCTAAAACACTAGTGGATCATGATATTGGATCCCAAGAAAGTTTCCACCTACTACTTAAACTCCCCCTTTGCCTAACAAGCAAGATATTTATTTCTTTAAATGTTATCCAAAAAAATTCCAACATTTTTCGGTCTCCTTTGAAATGGCCACTGCATCCCCAAACTACATTGATGCTTACATGGCTCGACCAACAAATCTAGAGTCCATGTCACTTATTGAAGTAACTAGAAAATTGACTTTTAAACCATATCAAAAGCATTTCCAATTGAAAGAGAGCTTCATACACACCACAATACGTGTCTCCTCACATGTAACACCCCACCAAGGAACCCAAGAGGACGACACAACTATAGCAAAATAATGGAATTTAAAAAAAAAATTGAAATACATAATGGATTGCTTAATATAACTTAACATAACATGTAATCTAAACCTAGGTCCTCTAAGGTTCTATGACTACGCTACTAACACATCTATAATCAAGGACTATAATTATTTCATTAACTAATATGTTAACAAGTTCATTTTTATCCACCACATTAAATGATTCAATAATAAACATATTCATAACATGTCATTGGCTAAACAACAATAAAGATCATTTATAAATAAATAACAAGTACATATACAAATTCCATTACATGAGAACACATCATAATATGTTACATCATTACATTGTTTACAATAATGCTTCCCTGAATACAACTAGGAAGAACACATCATATTATAATAAATGGTACAACTGAGATACAATCCAATACATATACATATAATACTATCTTCTCAAATTGGATCATGAACTGGAATCCATTGCACAAGGTACAACCTCCACGCACACAAACAAGCAACAAGGAAACCCAATGGAGGAAAAAGCACCAACCTCCCCACCATGTGGAACCCTAAGGTCCACCCCCCATGTTAGGAGATAACACAAGGTACCACTATAAACAACAGTCAAGAAGACAATAGGCTAATGTAACAAGAGTTAAACATGGCTCCAACACAACACTGCAACAACGTTAACATCACATACAACACATACATTGGTTCCAATGCTGACATCACTTCCAAAGGCACGCATACAATAGAAGGAGAAAATACCACTATGGAATGCTAGACTACAATAGGGAAGAGTGTCATCGCATGGTCCTAGAATGGGTTACCCTAATAGTCTCTCACTAGACGCCAACCCCCATCTATGGTTACCTTGGCAGTCTCTCCTAGACGTCAACCCCATAGGGTGACACATGTAGAACCAACATTCTTTTCATGAGGACAAGGAAGTTGATCTTGCCAACCAAGCCTTCTCAACCCATCCTTACCCTAAATGAGCACTATAGACATAGGTGAGGCATCCAATTATCTTGTTTAATGTGAGATCTACCCATCCCTCTAATTTATTATTAAGGTTATCACTAGATTAAGAAACTCTCCAATGGGTTACCTTGATAGTCTCTCACTAGACATTGACCCCCATTGAGAATCACTCCCACTACTTGCAACTAGAAGACCCTACACAACAAGCAAGGTAGAAACCATCTTGCGCACTTAACAAACTCACATGAATCCATCACAAAGCAAGGAATTAACCATCTACCTCACATATCACATTCACAAGAATCTAAACATAATGCAAGGCATTGACCATCTTGCACATGAAACCATACGAAGATAAAAGGCACACCCTTAGGGTTTTCAACTTGTACAAAGAACATAACCCAAAACATTACCATACCACCTCTAAAGTGAAAACCATCATAAAACCATACATAAAAAAACACTACCTCCCAGGCCTCTAGAAGCCAACCTTAATCCACTTTGCACAATGAATTCCACTTTTAAACCACAACCAAAATCATCAAACACATTATTTAATACAACAATCAAACAACATTATAACCATAAAAATACTTTGGTTATTAAAACATTATTTCCACATTCATATCATCACTTAATTTAACCATTTAGTTCAATCAGTAGATCATATACTCCAATAACCATCTTAAAGGTAACTATATCATTAACAAACAATCATCTCTATAAAACTAGTTAATACAGAGCCCTAATATTAAAAGTACAACTTTAACGAAATGCTATAATAGCCATATTCTAGTTAATTAATTTACATAGCAATTTTACAATTCAACTATTAAATAACTATATAAACACAATCAACAAGAAGTATTCTAAATCATTTTCCTTTGCATTATATTAACATTCTCCCCCCTAAAACTGTTTTCACAAATTTTATCTAACTTAATCATCTAATCTATAAGTAACCAAGACTATGAAATATAAATTCACTTATCATAAAGTAATTTAGTTCACCTCAATTAAATTCTCACTTATCATATATTCTCTCACATATCAAAACATTTTTTTTCCTATTATCCAAATATAAATTTAATATGCATATCATATTTTCATGAAACCATAATATAATTTACCAACTGCCAAAACACATTTCTCGGCTAGCCAATGATGATGATGGTAACTACATTGAAGGAAACAAGAAGATGCGACCGGCTAGCGAAATCATAGAATGATTCAAGGAAAGAACACAATGTCTTATGGATAACATACTCTCAGGCCTTACGAATATCTACACAACCAAAAGGTACAAGTTCTCAAAGTTAACATTTAGTTGCGAACTCTCAGATTATAAATTTATTTCTAAAAACATAATACTGAAATCACAACTCTACACATCTAAATGTTATATGAAGGTAATGGATGTGTTTTCAGAATAGTAAAAGTGATTATTGAGCTATAGATAATAAATTATAAGCTCAAGTAATACTACCAATCAATAAATAGATAATGGTCTAAGAAGATGAGTCGATGATTGAAACATATAAAAAGCTAGGGAAAACAAGAGGATATACTGATCATGGAGCTTAAGATTTTGATTCAAGAAAGGAGAGAGGATATAATGTTTTTTATATTCTATAGTGATCAATCAAGGCAAGTTACGAACCAAATTAGAAGGTTGGCCAATTATAATTTGATGCTACAAAATATTATTGAAGATATTCTAGAAAATGTGTTATGGCCTAAGCATGAGTCAAAAGGATGAAAACTCATAGGTATATAGAAGGCAAAGAACACCAGATACCAAAACATAGTACCTATCGAGTTATTATTAATCGAATTACCATTAAATATGTAGTGATTCAGAAAACTAAGCATACAACATGATGACAATGAATGCCAAAATAAAATTGCATAGGATGTGAATACCATTCTTATTATGCATATTCATTGAAATAACTTGCATTATAAAGTATGGAATGCCAGACATAAATAAATACCATTGACAAGCATTTCAAAATACTCAGTACCAAAGGAGAAATATTGGCAGACCATCACAAAAACAACATTGAAAGAAATAAAATCATAGTCCTAAACTCTAGGGTGGTGCAATCGGTGAAGAGGAGGCATGCAACAAGGTTCATTGATTCAGTTTAGAAAATTTCAAGTAATGTATATGGCAGATGAAATGTTTGATAGAAAGCCTCAAAGAAATGTAGAACAAATTGGTAGATGGAAAGCCGAATTCCACATCCTTTTCTTTTTTCCTTCTAGCATGTGGTTATATGGACCTTGGAATCGGGTATCGCCATCAAGCACAAGGGATAGAGGGTTTTCGACAAACAAGGCCAAGTGAAGCCGACCGAACAAAATTCAAAGTGTGAAGTGCTTACTTGGATACACAAGGTGACATATACATGCTTGATGAGAATTTTTCAGCAAGGTGCATCCTACATCACAAGAGAATCAAAGAATTTGACAGAATTGAAATCTTTTATTGAGTTAGACTAAACACACTCTAAAATAATGCATAGTGGGGACAATTACCAATACATTCAATATAGTATGGCGTGCATAGTCAAAATTCAACAATATCAAGATACAAATTCTGGATATGATACATGTTTACAATACTTGGAAGTTGGGAATTTTAATGAGTCAATTGCTAAATTAGAAGATATTCTAATTTTAAAAAGGCATGTAGAAAATCTTACAGGAGATTCATTTCCATCTAGCCTAGATGCAATCTTTAAGGATTTAAATTGAACCCAACTCGAGTTCAGATAGCCGCTTAGAATCAATAATTCCTTTGCTATCCAAAAGATAACTCATAAACTAGGGCAAATTCAACCAAAACTGGACAGAGGGTCGATTTGCAATATTAGCTCACAAGGAAAAAGATACCAAGAACCATTTTTAGATTGACCAAGTTCTCATGTCATGTGGCATAGGATTAAAGGTAAGGAACTTAAATAAGAGTTCCTACATTTGAGTTGGCTGAAAAATTTGTAGGAGTGGTTGCAACCAAGATAAACAATAATGACGCCTATGAGAGGAAAATAACATTAACTAAGAAACTTGCAGCAATGGTTCCAAAACTAAAATAATAGAGTACCAATACCTCTAGTTCATATCACGAGAAAATGGTATCGAGATACACATTGACCCATCTATTCACAATTAGTATTACCAATAACAAAGTTATAAACGACTGATTTGATAAATAGAAATCAAACATATAAATACCTGACATCCTTAAGCAAAACTAGCGGATCAAGGCATACCTGTGTGAACTTCTTCCTTGAACTTTAATTGAATTTCCCTTTAATGAAATCATCCTTGTTGGGACCACTCACAAACTATAAACATGCATCAATAAAGAAAAGGTTGCAGATACATAGCACTGGTTGGGTTAATAGATTCAACCATAGGATAAATGCGAAGGGCACATGAAATCACAACTGGGATGAAATGTATGAATGCAATTGTGGGTCTGCACCTCACAACTTTTCTCTCACAAAATGAAAATAGCAAGGAAGCCAAATGCATATTCTCCTCTCCAACTTTAAAACATAAGATAAAACCACCATAGTGAATCTGGAGCCCAAAACACTATAATCAACAATATAAGAAACTTCGCAGGAAAATTTCTCTCTTCACCCCACCAAAAAAAAATCCCCAAAAATCTCTTAAAAGGATAATTATTTACAAAAGGAAGGTCATTTTATTTCGAAAACCAAAATTCCCAAAAATTTTAAGTTCCTTTTTTTTGACAATTCATTTGAAGTTGTGTATGTGTTGGATTCAAAATCTTTCTATTCTTTTTATATTATTTTTACTATTTAACAATTATCACATTCCATTTAATTTTTATTTTATATTATAATATTTCATTAAACTTTTAATTTATTATAAACTATAATCTTTAATAAATATATTTATATTTGATTATCAAAGTGGCCTTTTTAACTTAATAATTTATTTAATACATCAATTAATCAAGGACAACATCTATCAAACAGATTTAAATTAAACAAACCAAATATCAACAACAATTATCTAATCCCTAACCAAGGTCAAAAAGCAAGACCAACTGACCACAAATATCTGACAACGTTGATGAGGTATGGACTAGATACTCATCCTCTTCGAGGATGACGGCTAGGGTAGGGATCCAAATTTTATCTCCAACAACTTGTTCCATTAGGTTTAAGGCACGCTCAGACCTGACAATTCAAGTGGAGTCAATGCCTAGTACCTGCAACCTACAACACACAAAATGATCATACATAAACATATACATATAATCAAGCACACCATGAAGAGGGAATCACAGAGTCACAGATCACTCATGAGTGAGTGATGCGACACTATCCCTTTCACCCAAACACATAAATCAAGTAACCACATCAACTTATATAACAATCAGATACATAACAATCACGATAAGATGATCTCCTACTAATCATAACAATGAATCAAACATCATTAACATGTGACTTTAAATATCCCTATTATTTTACCTTCATCTCCAAGTTCCAAAGCCAACTACCTACACATCCACAGTGAGAATGAAGGGGCACTATACCATGCTTCATAACCGTCCCCTCAAAAGATGATAAAAAATTTGAAGCATTTTGTTGGAGTGAACTACTGCTGTACAAGCCATTTCACAACATTCAAAATAATTTTGGTTCATCATCCATTAAAATTATAGAACAATGGGAGTTTTTTGCATTCAAGTATCATCCCTAGCATGTGCTATGCACACCAATAGAAGCTCCTAAAGATACTCATTTGAGAACCTCTTCTTATCAAGAAGATATAATGCAAGATAACAACCCATATGAATGGTAACTATTGCCTCACCTATACCCAATCCTTCCCCTCCACTTTGATGAACTAGGAATGCTTGGTCACCATGACATTGACTTGCACCATGATTGGGGATCTTCCCAATTTAATCCAAACCACCAAGTCTCTACAACTACATTCATAAAATCCAACCATCCAAGATTTCAAGTCCGCCATCTTGCCACTTGCCCTACCCAATATGAGCTATAAGTCCAACAAGAAAAAGCATTTGATATAGTTCTATCACACCTAAATTTTGATACTTGCCAACCTCCTCTAAAATTAATTATTCAAGGAATTGTTGGAATAGGTAAATCACACTTGATAAAAGTCATCAAAACTACACTCATGAGCTTATCCCAAAATGGCCAATCACCATTACTACTTCTTGCACCTATAGGTGTAGCAACATTCAACATAGAAGCATCAGCAATCCACTCTTCCCTTAGAATACCTATCAAATATATGGACCCCCTACAAGGACAAACATGGTATTCAAAAGTCATCGTGGACTATAGAAAGTTGGATTAATCTGTCTAAAAACATTATAAGCACCTTTCAAAATTGCTATATTTCCCATGCTTACCGGGAAATCAACATGGTGGTAGACTTTTTTGATAATAAGGGTGTTCAGGAAAATGAGAACATTACGTGGCAACATGGTGACACTCTGGAGGTGGACGTGCCAGCCTTATTAAGGCTTGACAAAATTCACAGGAAGATATCTTATGCCCCTATCAATTAATGATTATGTATGAGAAGGGTACCAACCTAGAATTGTTGCTTAATTATTCCTCTTTGTAGGCAGACACCCAAGGTATTTATGATTTTCGTGCCCTCACACACTTTGTGGTCCATGTAAGAGTCTTTTGTGGGAACATTTTGATCAAGCTTGTTAATCTGCAAATATGGGTGGAGATTGTTGTCGTGTTGAGCTGACTGAATGTGAAGGGTTGAGGAACAATGCTAAAGTGTGGGCTTTATTGGAAAAAGGAGGGCTCACTTCTTATATTGAAAAACTTCATGGTTGGGACCCAGATGTCACCAAATTCATCGCTAAGGAATGGAAGAATGGTAAAATTAAACTATGTGGTAGGAAAATCACCATTGATGAGCAACTCGTTTCTAAGGTGACCAGTCTTCCCATGGAGGGTCTAAAATTTTACAGGGATAGAAAACTCTCGGATGTGGTGGTGAAGAAATTCACAAAGACGGAAAAGGAAGAAGAAAAGCTGCGTAGGGCTTCCAAAAGTAGCTATGATATCGGGAATATAAAGAAGGTTTGGTAGAAGGTGCTAGAAGTGATCATGGAGTATATTACTTTGGATGGGAGATATACCAGGGTCTTTGGCTACCATTTTGTGCTCCTCAATCACTTCTGGCATCAGGTTAGGGTTTCCATCCCCTTCTATTCAGCTACCTCTTTGAATGCTAGACTTAATGATCATAGTACGAGCCCTGTTAGATACCCTATTCTTCATGAGGGTTTGGTGGTTTTAATTTTTGAACATTTCAAAGCCCAACCAACTTTGTCCAAAATGTCCCTTTCTCCCGACTTTGTTTCTAAAAAAGACGAAGTGGACACAAGCTACACTGAGAAGGAGGAATGGGATATTGATCTGGAGAATGAGGATGGTGAGACCTCTAAATCTTTCAAGAATGGGAGTAACAAAAGAAAGAAGGCTAGTGTCCCCTCTAAACATGGATTTTTGACCCCTAAAGGCGGTTCTACGGTATTGATCCCTGGCTATGATGAGGCTAAGACCAAGGTGAAAGGTAAAACCCCTGATACCAAGGACTCTCAGATAAGTTCTTCATCTAAGTGTTCTAGCTACCCTGCCACTAATAGAGAGGACAAACCTCATTATCCCGATGACCTCAGGGCTGAAGATCATTATTTCAAAGAAGAACGTGAGTTTCCAACAGATATTCTGGCTATTGCTCATATTGGGTCTGTGGATTTATTTAGACTGATGAGATGGGTGTTTTTTGAGATTATGGAAATTAAGTTGAAATAGAGGGCTATGAGCAACAAATTGGAAAGACCTGAGTTCCTCAACAACATTGTTAGAGACAGACTGAAGACCACAGACTTGTGGACTGGAGAAGAAAAGAAGTATATGGTGGATTGCCTCAAGAAAATTGTTGAAGACCTTAAGAAATTTAAGAGCAATAATGACGATAATCTCTCGGCTATGGAGGAAAAACTCAAGCACATAAAAGAGTCCATCTAGGTCGTGATGAATACTAACCACAAGATTTTAAAATCCAATGAAAACACTAAGGATATGATGGTGGAAAGTCTTGAGAATGCTTATCAGGACAAGATTGTTGTGGAAGAGGAGATGGATAAAGTACATAGTCAAGAAAGATATGGTGGGCCGTTTAAAAGAACTAGAGAAAACCTTAAGATAAAGGCTGATAAGGTCTAGGTTAACATTCAGGAAATCAAGAAAGCAACACTTAATATGAACAAACTAGAATAGGAGATGGAAGATATCCTAAAGAATATGGTCTAATGGTGGGTTTGTTGTTGGGTTTTTGCGTGTTCTTTTATGGTGTTCTCTTTTAGTTTGTTTTTATGTTCTCTTTCGACAACTTCCTTTCTTGTTTTGATTTCTTTCTTGGGTACTTTTTCTGCTAAATTTGTCTCTTGCTTGTTCTTAAAGGGTTTCGGGGCCCCTTCAAAACCTTTTTTTTCCTTAATCAAAAACACTAGCAAGCTTCTAGGAAAAAATATAATTCATTAGGTACATATTGATAGATGAAATGAGCTTCATTGGACCCAAGTTGCTTCAATGCATTGACATGAGGTTTTTTAATGTCATTATCCAGGTTAGCATTTACCTATACAAAGAAATATGGTTTCTTATCCTCAATACATCTCTTTGCAACAAATGAAATGGTCACACTACATAACCAAAAAAATTTATTGTATTTGGAAACACCTGTTGCACTATCAATTGCAGAGAAACTTAGGGGCCACCAAGTTCAAATCTAGATGAAGAACAACTTCAATCAAATATTGTATTATGTGTTCAACAAAAGATAATGTTATGTTCAAATTTATGGGTGGAAACAAACCTTGTCAATGGTGCACTTAGGAAAATCAAAGCAGTAGTCTACAAGAATGTTAAGAATTTTCCTTGACTTCCATTATTTGTTGTTGTTCAATTCAACAATTACATAGGCTCTGCTTGGGACCACAATAATCCAAAAAATGTCCATATTGCCCTATTAAGTCATGGTCGATGTAGTCAAATCCCACTAGAAATGGGATGGACCTTAACAATACACAAATCACAAGGCCTAACACTTGAAAAGGAAAAATCGACATCGGCAATGTGGATTGGCAAGGCCTAACATTCACAACTATTTCTAGAGTGTGTGAACTTGTAAGCCTACACATCAAACCTGCCTTCACATTTAAATGATATGCATGTATGCAACAAAGCCCATATGTATCTCGCGGAAAGCAAGAGGAAGCACACTTATTGGCATTATCAAATCCAAACTCCTTTTACACTTTCTATCCGACACAAAACAACTTGATTCAAATAAGGAAATCTTCCCTTAATCACACAAACACCCAATTGCCCCTTAGTACACCACTAGAGCCTTCTAACCTTCAAAAATCAACAAATGTACATATATTTTGGAGAAGGTTGTAAAAAGGCTTGAAAAACACCTTCAAAGACTCACAATACAATTCAACACAACATAACAACAATTCTGAAGAGGTTTCTTTAACACAAACTTGAAAACCAATAGGTTACCCTGCCTTAAGGCTACTCAATTAGCCCTAATTTCCAAAGGAACCACTTCTTAAACTCCTTTTTTTCATCAAAAATCACTTGATAGAGTTAAATTATGATGCAAAACCACAAATTCATCAATCACACCTTAAACACTTGACCTCTAGACCATAATTACACCAAACCCTCCAATTACATGCAAAACCTAGGGTTTTATTGAATCTACCATCAACCGGGATGATCAAAACTCAAAAATGTATCCAACAGTCTCTATTAGGTCTATACAAACTTCTCAAACCCTTACAAGATCATTTCCATCAACAATTAGACAAATCCCTTCTCAAAACTGCCATTTTTGCAAGGAAAAATATAGTTACCAGCCCTAGGGCTTCATTCCTTTTCACACAACTTGCTTCACTCATTGAGTAAAACATATCAGCACCTACTCTAACACATGAAATTCCATTCCACCAAGAAACAGGTTAGAACAATAGGTGGAATGGCTGGTACATCATTTAAATTACTAGATCAAACCCTTAACACTATGATAACAGGCTGCTATAGAAAAATATTGAAAATCTCACAAAAATTTGAGTGTTAGACTCTCAGAATGGATTCATTGGAAATTTAAAACATTCCACAATATAATACCATGAGTTTCAAAACAATTTTTGGTTGTACGGGATCGTACAATAGTGGTAAAGTATAAAAACACAAAAACAATTGCAGAAAAATGTTGTATTTTATTTGGAAGTTCTTCAATATATCAACTAACAACCATTTTCAAACCTTTTGAGGCTTTATATAGCCCTTACATTTGAATTCCAATCACTCCAATGTTCATAGCTAAATTTTGAACTTCCTAGACCCTACATGTTCTCTCAAAATTGCATTTTGACAACTTTGATTTTTGCATAACATTTTACATCTTTTGTAATTTTTGACTCCTAAATACAAATGACTCATAACAAACCCTATTACATATTGAATGGTTTTTTTAGACCTTATTTAATGTAAAAATACTATTTCTAACACTAAATGACCTCAACACCTACTCTTGACCTATTGACCACCATTGATGAACATCACATGCTTAGGTGCACCTGCACCATTCACCCCGACAGAAAAAGAACTCAAGTCACATGAGTTGGGGCTTGTACCATGCTTCAAAATTTCTCTGCTTGTCCTTCCCATCTCTTCAGGTCTACAAACACCTTCCTCTGATTCATACATAATGAACTTGTAATCTGTTCTACACACTTGACATTACTTGCACTTGAATGTGTCTTCATCTCTGCCATCAGACCTAATGTCTACCCTTTTCCTATTCTTTGATCAAAACTTGATGATGTCTCTACCCTTATCCTTGCAAATAAACTCTTATCAACATTACCTTGAACTCTCTTCTTCTTTATCTCATCTCCATGCTAATGTTTGTCCTTAAGTCTCTATGCACTCTACCCCTTTACCTTTGTCATCAGACTTCCTCTCTTGTCATTTTTTTTTCCAAGATACTGTCCACTGTTCTGTTAGACTTATTAATCACTGTACATGCAGTTCCTTTTAGTTTTACAAACTTATTCTCAACTATAGGACACACAATGGTCCCCACCAACACATTCTCATTCAAATTCATAGTCAACTTACCCTGCAAACCTAATTCAATCTTCTTATCTCCTATCCCTGTATTCTCATGCCTTAAATTGTCTGCAACACTTATCTTTTTTTCTTCATTCACAATTTCTATAGACTCTTTCTTTCCGCAAATAATCACTTTTTCCTTACCCTTCGCATCTTCCACCAAAGGAGTTAAAACAAACTTACACCCATATTTGAATATGGTATAGGTGTTCTCTCTACCATCATATATTGCACGCCTATCATACTACCAACATCTATCTAGGAGTAGGTGACAATATTCCATAGGAAGAATATCACAAACTACACTATCTCTATAACCCTAAATCTGGAATTCAACAACTACTTTTTCATTGAACAACAAATACTACCCATCACTCAACCATGACACTTTATAAGGCAATTCATGAGGAACTCTTTGCAAATTTAACTTGTTCACCATCTCACTAGACACCATATTCTCTGTGGAGCTAGAATCAATAACAATTTTGCATACCTTATTTTTGCACTTACATGTAGTCTTGAAGAGACTCTTTCTTTGTAATGGTTCTACCTCCTTTGTTGCATTCAACACAGTCTTCCTCATGATAACCATTTCCTCTATTTCAGGAGTAGCTCTCAAACTTGTAGGATGATTACTCTCACATTCCTCTTCTTGAATGATTTGTTACCTCCTATCAATCTTCTTTTCACCACTTGATGAACTACCAACCCTCTCAAGAAATTTCCAAGATGGATGACCATATTCATTACAAGTATAACATCTCCTTGCAAAATCATTAAAATTTCTGCCACCACTAAACCTTCCTCTACCCCTAAAACCTCCTCTATCATCAACACCTTACTCCTTACCTCTATTTGCTCCTTGTTCTTCCAATGGATTCTTTGGTGTACGGATTGTTCCTCTTTCTCTTGTACTAGTAGCACCTCTTCCTATAATTGATTTCTCTCGCCTTCTTTTAAGCTTTTCTTCCACCTTGATTGCTAATTGAAAACACTCCTCAATAGACTTTGGGTTAGCAGCAACAAGTTCATCTTGTATATTAAATCGCAAACCACCTAGATATCTAGCCACTTTCTCAAATTCATCTTCATCCCTTCTTGACCTTATGGTTCTTTTGTAAAATTCATCAATGAATGACTTGACATCTAGATATTTTTGTTTCAAACCCTGCAACTTCTTATACAATTGAACCTCATAATCCTTTGGAAGAAACTTACCTTTCAGTTTTTGCACCATCTTGTCCCAAGAAGTAATACTTAATTTTCCTTGCTTTCTTCTCTTTGCTTGTTCATGGTCCCACCATAAAAGAGCATGACCTTTGAGTTTTGTTTTTTCCACCTTCACCATTTTCTCATCTAAAATGTCTTCACTTTCAAAGTAATTATCCATAGTAGCAATCCAATGAATCAATTCCTCTTAATTTAAATTACCACCATACATAGGAAGATCAAATTTTACCTTCATTGAATCACCTTTGACCGCTTTAAGCATCTTTACCATCCTCTGGTCTTTAGGGTCTAATTCTTCATCAACATCTTCATATTCTTCATCATCTTCCTCTATTTCACTTTCTTCATTCTCATCTCTCCTCTTCTTTGTCTTCAAGGCAACAAGCCTTGCCAAAACTATATTATGTGATTCTGGAAGCTTAGAATTCTTCTCCTTTAGATCCTGCAACTCTCTAGCAACACCAACACCCTTTGAAGGAATCTTCACCAAACTTGACTTCTCACCTTCCAATCACTTTCTTCAAAACCTATAAAAATCAAAATAAATCACCAACAAGAGACCTTGTCCCTTTTCTCTAACACCACCTGATGTAAGCAAGGTGGTTGACACTTGCTATCTAACACAAAACAACCTTATTCAAACAAGGAAATCTTCCCTTAATCACACAAACACGCAATTGTCCCTTAATACACCACTATAGACTTCTAGCCTTCAAAAATCACCAAATGTACATATCTTTTAGTAAAGGTTGTACAAAGGCCTGAAAAACACCTTCAAAGACAATACAATCCAACACAACATACGAACAATTCCCAAGAGGTTTCTTTAACACAAACTTGAGAACCAATAGGCTTCCGTACCTTAAGGCTACTCAATTAGCCATAATTTCCAAAGGAACCACTTCTTAAACTACTTGTTTTCATCAAAACTCACTTGATAGAGTTAAATTGTGATGCAAAAACACAAATTCATAAATCACACCTCAGACACCTGACCTCTAGACCATAGTTCCACCAAACCCTCCAATTACATGCAAAACCTAGGGTTTTATTGAATCTACCATCAATCGGGCTTATCAAACTTCAACAATGTATCCAATAGTCTCTATTAGGTTTGTACCAACTTCTCAAACCCTTACGAGATCATTTCCATCAACAATTAGACAAATCCCTTCTCAAAACCACCATTTTCACAAGGAAAAATATAGTTACCAGCCCTAGGGCTTCATTCCTTTTCACATAACTTGCTTCCCTCGTTGTCTAAAAAATATGAAAACCTACTCTAACACATGACATTCCATTCCATCGAGAAACAGGTTAGAATAGTAGGATGAATGGTTGGTACATCATTTAAATTATTATCAAACCCTTAACACTGTGATAACAAGCTGCTACAAAAAAATACTGAAAATATCCCACAAATCTGAGTTTTAGACTCTCATAATGGATTCATTAGAAAGTTAAAACATGCCATAATAGAATACCATGAGTTTCAAAACATTTTCTAGTTGTACGGGATTGTACAATAGTGGTAAGTACAAAAACACAGAAAATTTTACAAAAAAATGTATTTTTTTTGGAAGTTCTTCAATAAATCAAATGAAAACCATTTTAAAACCTTTTGAGGCTTTATATAGCCCTTACATTTGAATTCCAATCACTCCAGCATTCATAACTAACTCTTGAACTTCCTAGACCCTACATGTTCTCTCAAAATTGCATTTTGACAACTTTGTTTTTTGCATGACACCATTTTACATCTTTTGCAATTTTTGACTCCTAAATACAAATGAATCAAAACACACCCTATTACATATTAAATGTTCTTTTTAGACCTTATTTAATGTAAACATACTATGTCTAACACTAAATGACCTCAACACCTAATCTTGACCTATTGACCACCATTGGTGAACATCACATGCTTAGGCGCACCTGCACCAAACTACATACATAAAATCTAACCATCCAACATTTAAAGTCCGCAATCTTGCCACTTTCCCTACCCAACATGAGCTATATTTTCAACAACAAAAATCATTTGATATAGTTCTATCACACCTAAATTTTGATACTTTCCAACCTCCTCTAAAATTAACTATTCAAGGAATTGTTGGAACATGTAAATCACACTTGATAAAAGCCATCAAAACTGCACTCATGAGCTCAACCCAAAATGGCCAATCACCATTACTACTTCTTACACCTACAGGTGTAGCAACACTCAACATAGAATCATCAAAAATCCACTCTTCCCTTCGAATACCTATGAAATATATGGACTCCCCACAAAGACAAAAACTAGCAAGCTTCTAGGAAAAAATATAATTCATTAGGTACATATTGATAGATTAAATGAGCGTCATTGGACCCAAGTTGCTTCAATGCATTGACATGAGGTTTTCTAATGTCATGCTCTAGCTTAGCATTGACCTATACAAAGAAATATGGTTTCTTATCTTCAATACATCTCTTTGCAACAAATGAAATGTTCACACTACATAACCAACAAATGTTAGTCTTTGGAAACACCTGTTGCACTGTCAATTGTAGAGAAACTTAGGGCCACCAAGCTCAAATCTAGATGAAGAACAACCTCAATCTAAGATTCTATTATGTGTTCAGCAAAAGGTAATGTTATGTTCAATTTTATGGGTGGAAACAGACCTTGTCAATGGTGCACTTGGGAAAATCAAAGCAATAGTCTACAAGAATGTTAAGAATATTCCTTCACTTCCATTGTTTGTTGTTGTTCAATTCAACAATTAAATAGGCTCTGCTTGGTACCACCATAATCCAAAAATTGTCCCTATCGCCCTATTAAGTTATGGCCGATGTCATCAAATCCCACTAGAAATGGGATGGACCTTAACAATACAAAAATCATAAGGCCTAACACTTGAAAAGGAAACAATCGACATCGGCAATGTGGATTAGTACGGTCTAACATTCACAACTATTTCTAGAGTGTGTGAACTTGTAATTCTGCACATCAAACCAGCCTTCACATTTGAATGATATGCTTGTATGCAACAAAGTACATATGTAGCTCACTGAAAGCAAGAGGAAGCACACTTACTGGCATTATCAAATTCAAACTCCTAAATGAACACTCATACCAAACACCTATAGGTTAGTTACTTCTATTTTATCATCTACATTTTCTTAGCTTCCAACTTGAAAACCCCACATTGCATGCTTAGTTACAAACTCCCCCAATTGATTAGTTACAATTTTCCTATAGGTATGGAAATACATAAATAGGACCAAACACTCATGCAACTCAACCATTTTACTAGCACTCAATGCTTATTAATTTCATCTATGTATGTTCATCTTAATCTACTGATGGATGTAATTGAATAATGATTGGTAAAAAATAAATATTTCCTATTATTTCTATTCCTTTCTTGATGGGTTGTGTTTATATAAGAAACTACATTCACAAGTATTCACTTTGGAATAATGTATTAAATTATTTTTGGCATTCTATGAGCTGTATTTGGTAACAATATGTATCAAGTAACATTTTGTACGAGAACATGTATTCTATATATGATAGAAAATAGGTTTTTCAAATGTCATTTTTTAATTTTTACAAATAGTTGGGTATTTCCATGCCTAATATGTTCCATCTATGCATATATAAGGACATTTGTAAACTAGATTTTGGAAACTAATATTGCTTATGTGTACCATCTTTAAGGATTATATGTATCAAATCAAATCTCAAGTTGCATGGATCATATTTTAACAAGACTACTCATATTTCATGCATCTATCACAAATAAAAATTCATTAATAAAATTGTTGGAGGTGAGATTGTTGTTATTTTGTTTAAATGAGGATATATATGATGTAAAATTGTTGTGTCTTACATGTTTCTATTGGTGTTGTACATAATCAATATTGGGTTTAAAATCATTTCTTGTTTAGATCTATAGATAAATGGTTTATCTATGCAATGCTTTTCCTTGCACAATTGAAGATGTCAACAAAATTTTAAGAAGATAAATGATTTATATTCTTCTTCATAAAAAGCTAAACAATACATATTTATTATTCATTGAAATGAGACAACTTTTTGTAGATATATGCATGCCAAATATCACTCCAAATGGGTGAATGAGAAATGATTGGGCTCTTTCAAAGAACAATATCTTCTCTTTTATATGTGCACATGTGCAAATACATTTTATTTTAAAAATAACATTACTATTTAAACTATGAATATTGCCACAATGATTTGAATATGTCAGAGGTTTATGCACTTCTTTAGATGGATCACAAAATTATTTGAATAAGATATACTTGTTAAACAGATTGCACCCAAATGCTTGAATGATTAAATTCAGCAATCTGTTGAAACATGGGAACTATCTTCAAGCTGTGGGTATTCCTATGGCGGAGATAGACCTCCAAATTCTAGGCTTGTTCCTATATGATTCTCTGATTATGGACTTAAAACTTTGATGGGAAAAGGGAAAAAGACTTAAACTAATGCAAAAAATGGAAAAAGTTGAACTGTGGTGATACACTTATAAAATTTAAAGAAATAGACTAATTCTCAACTGATTCATCGTAAAACTTACTTTCACAACTCAGATTGAACAATTTAACTACATTAATGATTCACAGAAAGGCCTAATAATTCATTCTTCATGAAGGAACATATTATTTTCACAACTTAAGGATATAGATATACTTGAGACACAATTTATGACCTACAACTAAGATTGTTTCTTCATGTACATGCATTCATGAATGTTGAAAAAAATTTAAAGGTTCTGATATCAAACACATTAAATTCGCATCCAAAACATTCGTAAAACAAAACACCTGAATCAAAGAAGGATAATATTTAGCTTGCAATGACAAAAGAAGGAACACTCTGCAAATGATACTCTAAGATAACCTTTAAAGATTGCTACATAATCTATTAAATTTTGAAAGCTGAGTTACATGAAGTCGCTTTGCTGAAGGCAAAGGCAAAAAACAAGAACTAGAGGAAAAAAGATTAACTTTTTCCAATATATACAATGAGAGGAAACTCCAAAGTGCATGAAAGTGAAACTGAAAGTGAATTTTAGTATAAAAATGATAACTCTAAGGAAAATCCTGAGAAAATAAAATATCTCCAAAAGAAGAGCTCAAACTCATGCAAAAATGAGTGAAATCGGTCTCAAACTCATAGTCACAATGTGTACAACTGAAAAGCAACTTATACTAAACTGGAAATCTGTAAAAAGTGAGTCCAAGCATGCAAAAACTGCCTCGTTCTTGTCAACTCTCCCATGATAACTGAAACTCCATCCTTCTATTATGCATGATCAATCTTTAGTTGATAATCTGATGTGAAATTGAAGTAAAGTGCCAAAAATTTCCATAACTCGTTCTTCAGTTAGCTTTACTTGCATTCTTGCATGGATTTGAGAAGGCCTTCATTTAATTAATGTTAAAAATAATCATCAAATGATTATTTTAAAATATAACAGTCGATAATAACACCCCTTATTTCTTGTCTAAATATTAAAGTAATAATAATATTACTTTTAATATTTAATTGAATATCAAATACTCCTCAAATTTATGCAAGGTATAATATTTCAAAGTCAAGGTATACTTTGAAGTCAACCTTAAAGACTCACGGGCCTCATGCATCATCTTTAGTATATATTTCAAATATGCATTCGCCATTCAAATATATTTGCCGACCACCAGCACATGTAACATTCATAAATCTCATGATGGGCCTACCATATCATTGCCAGGAACTTTGACTTGAAGTCAAGGCCACGGGAGTAATAAACAACATGATTATTCTTTTCAAAAGATAGTAAAAAAAAACCATTGAGCCCATGCAAAAGGGAAGATGAGGAACCGTAAAATTATTATTTCACACTTGACTTTTTGGAGAAGCTTCATGAAGAAGCTGGCCGCCATGTTGTTGGGGTTTGAAGCTCGACTTGCATCTTTTCTGTCAATTTTGATGATTCTTTGAGAGATTTTGAATAGAAAAGTTAAGATAAAGATTATTCTGTCACAAATCTGAGTCTTCTCAAGCATTTTAATGTGTTTTTGGGGTCTCAAGGTCATGGCTGTACATAATCTCTGATATATTTCATTCATTTTCTCCTCTATCTTTGGGATGCCATGGATTCTTTATGCTTCTATTCTTTGTTATGGCCGCCTTATGAGACTGGTTTGGGAGCTGAATCTATTCCATTTCTTACTCTTTCTAGGTCATTATTCATAGATTTTCCTGGATCACTGTGTGGTAAGCTGTGTTCCTTAACTATTCTAAATATTTGCTCTATTCAAGGGTTTTACAGACTTCAACAGCCGCTGCCATAATGCATTACTCTAATGTCATCTTGTCTTTTCATCTTTCTTGGTGGAGCTTGTTGTTGGCAGCCATTAGGAGTTATGCATTTGTATTTTGGGTGTATCTTTGGCCGATATGATAAACTGGTTATAGAGCTCAGCCTACTGGTAAGTCAACAACTCCTTCATTTTAAAGCATTTTTCACTTTTTTGGGCTCGACCCTACTGATAAACACTAAATGGGTATTTAGAATTTTAGCTGAGAAAGATGTCTTAGGGTGCAGGCTTCTTGTTTGGTTCCTATTTGTATTTCCTCCATCTGGGTATTATGTATTGCCTGAAAAGATGAAGTCGTGAGTCTCTTGTTACATAGAGCTTATGTTTCTGAAAACCCTCTGGTGTGTTATAGTTGTGGCCGTGAGTAAACTCAGGGTTTCATTTTCTAAAAAAAATTGTGCTATTACATGCTTGGAATTGTTGAACCTTCCTTGCTCTGGCTATAAGAAAAACTCTTTTGTTAGCTAATTTTCACTTGCTGGAATACTCTTCTTACAAGATTCATTGTCCCATGCCATTTGAACCTTAGTTTGCACTCTTGCATCAGAAATTGCAGAAATTCATTGCTTAATCTGTATTCTTACCTTATGAATAAACAACTGAGGATGTTTCTTTGAGTTCAAATTTCTGAATAGAGGAATGCTCCAACTAACAATTGGCTCGACCTCCATAGAAACTTGGATGCTTTTCATTTTGAAGACTTATTTATTTGTTGAGGACACATTTCAAATCTACAGGCACCTTGTGAAACAAACAATTGATAATATACCATTTTATTTACTTGTTGTTTACAACCCTCCATTTCCTTATACTGTATATTTTATTCATAGTCATCAGACTATATTTATCATCATTGGTGACCTCGAACTCTTTATCATGTGTGTTGAAGTTTATGACAGCATGACTCTTTACATTAGCACAAGATGAATAGCATAATCATACTCATTGATTTCCACTATAGATGGTTGTTCCTCTTATTTACACATGTTCCCTTATCGAGGACTATTTGTTAATTCTCATTTAGCACATATATATAGCTTGATGTATGCTCTCAACCTGATAAAAACCATTTGTGAGAAGATGTTGCTTGAAACTTTTCTTTTTCTGAAGCATTATTATTGTACGCATTTCTATATACAAAACCTGGCTTCCCTGTAGAATCATATGTCTTCTTTTCGATCTTTCAAGAATTATGTGACCAGACCTTTGAATGATTCCTCTCTTTTATTATTCAATATACTCCATGTGCAAATGAGGTTGCATTCTATAGCTCCATTCCTCCTCTAGGACATTATCCACTAAGAAGCACCTGTTACTGTCCTCTTTACATCCTGATCAGACTATTTATGAGATGAATTGTTGTCTTAATCAACGATAGGCTATACTTGTATTCTAATTTTTTGCTTCTAATAGTAGATGATGAATGAATTGTAGCTTGATCATGGTATTTATGTCACTACTACATTGCAGGCCCTAAAGATTTTATAGAATCATATCTTAAAATCTTCTTTGTATGGACAGCTAAGGCAACATAAGACAATGTATGGATAATCAAACCTTCCTTTCAAACTATTAGGACTACTAACACTATTATTAATATTTCATGCACTTTTTCCTTTGTAATTCCACTAACTCTTGCAAAATACACATTTCCTTTGTTGTCCATTGAGCTCAAGCCTTAAAACACACATTTCTGTATACAAAACATGGCTTCCTTGTAGAATCATATGTCTCCTTTTCCGTCTTTCAAGAATTCTATGACCAAACCTTTGAATGATTCTTGTCTTTTATTATTCCCTATACTCCATGTGCAAATGAGGCTACATTCTATAGCTCCATTCCTCCTCTAGGACATTATCCACTAAGAAAAGAACCTATTACTATCCTCTTTACATTCTAATCAGACTATTTATGAGATGAACAGTTGTCTTAATCAATGATAGGCTATACTTGTATTCGAATCTGTTGCTTCTCATAGTAGTTGATGAATGAATTGTAGCTTGATCATTGTATTTTTGTCACTACTACATTACAGGCCCTACAAATTTTATAGAAGCATATCTTAAAATCTTCTTGGTATGGACAGCTAAGGCAACATAAGACAATGTATGGATAATCAAACCTTCCTTTCAAACTATTAGGACTACTAACACTATTATTATGCCATGCACTTTTTCCTTTGTAATTCCACTAACTCTTGCAAAATACACATTTCCTTTGTTGTCCATTGAGCTCAAGCTTGAAAATCACTATTATAGATGTTCACCACAGCAAGTTTTCATTTGGAAAATAATGTTGCTCTATTTATATTTGTGCGGTATCATGACTCCACCTTTCTTGTTTGAGATATCTCTTATGCATGACTCATCTAGTTGTTTGATCAATTATTCATTCACGAAGATGGTCTGTGATAATATTTTCCTTGCATATGTGTCAAAGGCTGCTCTTATAAATTTCTCTTATTATAGTAGTTCTTTATTAATGACTGTAATTAATATCTGATGACTCTGATGTATGAATGTTGAATGAGAGGATTCTTTCTTGATATGTCGGGCTCAACCCTTGTGGGAGCCCATTTTGCTTCACATATCTGATAAAAATGATCATGAACACAATGAACCTGTTCCTGCATATTTGAACAAACATGTTAGTAAAATAAATCGAAGCTGAAAGCTTCCATTGAATTATGTTTTCCTTGATTGCAGCCTTTGTAATTCAATCATCTGGTGAATGCTTGACTGGATATGTATTACATTCCTGTTGGTAGTGTAGGAATGAAGTAGGATGTAATTTATCATTGCTCTAACACCATTTTTCACAATCTTGCAGATTCATGGAGCGTGGAATCGAAACTGTTGAAGCTTGGAGACACAACAACTGAAGACATCGAGCAAAAAATGGTTCATCAACATAGGAAATCATGAATTTCTCCCCTCCTTCATGTTTACATTATCTTCAGTAGTGTAGTATTTCATCCCACTTGTATTCATTATTTGATTAAGATAATCAAATTCAGCTACTCCCCCGGCTTGTGCGGGATTTTAGTTTTTACAAAATGAATAAAATAACATTTATTATGCAAATGCCCATTTTTTTGTTACAAATACTTGCATAATAAAACTGAAAATCAAATGAAATATGATCTTCATGATGGATAATGAATACTTCAGCACCAAAATTTTGAATTTTTTGTACCTTTCAATGATGAATTGAATTTAGCTCCACCTATTTGAGCTTGTAGTGAAAAATAGGTAACAATACTCACATAACTAGTTCTCATAATTATTTGAATAAGAGTTGTAATCTCCATTTCTGTGTTTAGTCGTGATTGAATTTTTTTTGTGAAATTCACTATACTTTAAAACTAAAAGAAGGGTAAAAATTTATACAAATCAAAATAAAGTAGTACAAAGCAAGGGAATTACTTGCCCCTATCAATCTCCACTAAGTTGTCCAACTTTTGTGAAATTTTTTGGGGTAATTGACCCCTTTCCATAATGCTCCAATCTTCCAAATGATCAGAAGCCCATTTGGCCAAGCAATCCGCAACCCCATTCTATACTCTAGGAATGGGATAGAAAGTAACAAATTCCAAGGAAGCACATAGATTAAGAATCTATTTTATAATTACAACCAAATTCCAACATCCTCTAACTATTACATCTTCAACAAAGTCACCACCACCCGAGAATCAAATTCACAAATGAGTCATCTCCACCCAAGAGCGCAACCACACTCCAAAGCATATAAAATGGCCAAAGCCCCCATCACATTGTTAGTATACCGACCCTTATAAATAGAAAAGATAAACTCAACAGTCCCAAAACTATTTCGCCTAACACCCCCAATACCAGCATTACCAAGATTTCCTCGAGAAGAACCATATGTGTTGATTTTCAACACACCCTGAGGAGGAGGAGACCAATGCCTCTCCCTATTTATCTTCCGAAGAGGATGTTGACATCTATTTCTCATGATCTGGCCATCACCCTAAGCAACAACCCTCTGAAGAGGAAGGTTGAGATGAGAGCAATAGGCAACATCTCTCAAATCGACACCCTTAGCCAAGTCACACTTAGCCGAAACAGTTTCACCCGAAGAATTAAGAAATTTCCACACAAATGTTGGACAACCAACTTCATATCTTAAAAAATCATGTGATTCCTCTCTAGCTAGATATGCCAGGTAATAAAGGTCGGTCCAAGAGCCCAAGCTACACAGAGAAAAGAAGTTTTAACAGGTGCCTTTCCCCACCAGGAAAAGAACTTAGCCAAAGAAGAGACATGCTAACAATCTTGGTTCCACACACCCCACCAAAGGTGCCAAAGCTCCCTAGAGAAGGAACATCGAAAGAAGAGATGATAAACACTCTCCTCACTATTACAACACAAAACACACATCGAGGGACCCTGGAATCCTCGCTTACACAAGTTATCCCAAGTAAGACACCAGTTCTAGACCACCAGCCACATAAAAAATTGCACTTGTGCCAAGAAAATTTGTTCCACACGTGTTTCCACCAAGGAACCTCAGTTTCCCCAAACATCTATCTAACCAACTCTGCATAACCTACTAAAACAGAGTACTTACTAGATAAATCATTTTTACTCCAAGCCAAGACATCCTGCCTCACCATGGAATTGCATTCACGTGATGCAAGAATCTAAGCCGGCTTTTTCCTATCCTCCTCTGACCCTCCTGGCAGCCAATCCAAGGAGTGCTTTCATCGAAGACTAGTAGCCAACCTGATATTCTAAATAGTCTTATAATGCTCAATCGTATTCAAACCCATCGTAGTAAAATGGTCACAAAGAGGTTGGATATGAGGGTAAGTAGAAAGAATAGAAGGATAACCATCCTAGGAATCCCACCAAAAAAGAGCTTGAGAACCCATATGACAGATCCAAAAAAGCCCCTTTTTAACCAATTGAGCCCCTGATTTTATAGTATGTCAAATCATAGATCCCTTCCTTCTAAAGGGAAATGAGGAACATCAAAAGTGCTAACATCCTTAAGATACTTGTGGGTGAAAATACGAGCCCAAAGTTGATGCTGAATAGTACACCAACACTAATATAACTTGGTTGCAAGAGCTTTCCCATTCAAAACAATAGAACGTAAGTCGAGGCCCCCCCTCTTTCTATGGCCTGCACACAGTTTCCCACTTAACAAGACTCCACGTATTCAACTGCAAGTTACCACTCCAAAGAAATTATTGTGAGATAGCATCCAATTCCCTCATGAAATACAATGGATTTTCCTAAACAAAACACCTATAAATAGGGAGAGCTTGGATAACATACTTCAGAAGAGTCGCCCTTGCAGCAATAGAATTCCAATGATGGGTCCAATGATTGACCTTACTATGCAACTTATCAAGCATTTTTTTCCAAGAAGACATGGGTTTCCTACCAATAGCAAGAGGTATTCCCAAATAGACAAAGGGAAGAGACCTAATCTGAAACCTCAAAATATTAGCAATCCACCGTTGAATAGCCTAAGGAGTATTAAAAAAGAAGATAGACAACTTGTTCCCATTGACTTTCTAACCCAAAGCAGCAAGGTAAATATCCAAAGCTTGCCTAAAAGAAATAGCCTTCTGAAGTAAAGCCCTCCCCATAAAAGAAGTGTCATCCACAAACTAAAGATGAGAGAGTTGTGGCAGCCCATTACCCCAACACAAACCTCAAGGATCCTACCTTGGGAAACCCACAACTTAAGAAATCTGCTCAGACCCTCAGCCATAATAATAAATAAATAAAGGGAGAGGGAATATCCTTGATTAGGGCCCCTGGAAGCCCAAAAATCTTAGAAGGTTCTCCATACATAATAATAGAAAAGGAGGAAGAGGTAACACAAATCATATTCCAACTGACCCAATCTGGACTAAAACCAAAGCCTAAGAGAATTCTCTACAAAAAATGCCACTTAACTCTATCATAAGCTTTGGCCATGTCCAACTTGATGAACATAGACTTATCCTTAGAAGTTACCATAGACTAAATTAAATCAAAGGAAACCACCAACCCATCCAAGATCTATCTACTAGCCACAAAACCCCCCGCGCCTTAGAGATCATAGAAGGAAGACAAACTTTGAGCCTCTTTGTAATCAATTTAGTAATAATTTTATACACCACATTACAAAGAGCAATAATTTTAAAGAATTCTAGTTGATCTCCACCTTCCTTTTTAGGAATGAGAACCAAAAAAGTAGAGTTCAAGGCTCGAAGCATCTGCTTATTGTGAAGATATTCCTGGGAAACCTCCAACAAATCTAAACTTATAATGTCCCAAAATTCCTAAAAAAAATCAATAGGAAAACCATCTAGACCTGGAGCTTTACCTTTATTCATTCCAAAAACAACCTCTTCCAATTTAGAAAAATAAATCAGGTGGATGAGGAAATCATTCATCTCCTTAGAGATCAGGGAGGGAATGCAAGCAAGGATCAAATTCTCCTCATCTTCTGCAAGGGGTGAATCTTCAGAAAAAAGAGCCAAATAAAATTTTCTAACGTCACGAGACAAAGCCTGTAGAGAAGATATGTGGATCCCATCAGCGTTGACCAGAGAAGAGATAGAAATTATATTGCGACGAGCCTACACATAATGATGGAAGAAAGCAATATTCCTTTCCCTTCTTGAAGCCAAACAATCTGAGACTTTTGCTTCTAGAAAATCTCCTCCCAAATCTCTCACTCCTCCACTACTCTTGCAGCCTAGGATTTCACTTGACCTAAAGCATCTGAGAAGCCAGAATCCTGAATGTGGTGAGTAATCACATCAAGGCACGCCTGAACATTCCTCTTCATAACCTTAAGGTTGCCAAAACTTATCCTATTCCATCTCTTAAGTTGAAATTTGGCATACTGAAGTTTCTTAACAAAGGTGTACATAGTTGTACCATAAGAAGGGATTCCCTCACACCACCACTGGGCCATAAGATCATGCAAAGAAGAGTCTCAAAGCCACATAAGCTAAAACTTAAAAGGAGGATTATTGGGAACTGTAAAAGAGGTAACTAAAAGTTTAATTTTCCAATTATTAGAACCCCTCCAATCAAGAATTTCAGAACTAGTAACCAATCTACCTCCCACCCAATAACATGATACAAGAAATCTATCCAGCCTTTCAATGATCGCTTCCTCTCCACTCCATCTATTATTCCAAGTGAAAACCCCATTGGAAGGCTTAACATCAATTAAAGCTAGTGAATCCACATTCTCCTGAAAAAAATCAGAAGCAATCCCAAGTCGAGGCAACCCTCCTCTTTTCTCCTCCAAGCTCAACACAAAATTAAAATCACGAGCTAAGACCCAAGGAAGATATGGCGCACAAGATCTAACATACCTTATATGAGCCTAAAGCCATATTTTTCCACGAATATCAGTTAGGGCATAAACATTAGTAACCGAATTTGTCTCACGTGTTTCCAAAGTAGAGGCAACCATGGAAATAGTAGAATGACTAGAAATCCACCAAAGTGGAGCAACCTTGCTTGGGTCCCAAAAAAGAGCAAAGAAAGCTTATCTTGTAATGCCCCTCCGTTTTGGTCATTCTTGAAATTTAGGAAGTTGGTTGTTTGGTGACCATGTCATTTTCGCTTGTTACTTGTGGTTGGTAATTTGCTAGGTCATGACGACTTTTGGATTGCATCATTTAATTTGATTTTTTATATTAGACAATATCACTAATCTTATGACTAGAAGTAATTTAACAAATTAATCTAATGTTTAAGGTCACTTGATTTGGTTTGGGATCAATTAAAGAGCTAGATTTAATAATAAATATTAATTGTATTATCAGTGAAAATTTCTTATTTTAAGATGAAAGAAATTGTAAGTAAATGAATTTAATAAAAATAATTATTGTCTAATAAGTGAATTTAATTAAGAAATTTAAAAATGAGAAAATATTATCGTAGATAAAATATTTAAAATTGGAACTCAAGTTTGAATAAAGATTAAAGCAAAGAAATCAATTGAAAAAAAAATGGAAAAAGAATTGTTTATTGCTAAATAAATAAATAAATGATTGTGGAAGTCGAACGGTTCTCCGAGGGGAGTGGAAAAGACACCATGAAACAATTATAAACAAGAATTATTCAAAAAAAATGGGGGGAGGAAAGATGCTCATAGTTTGATCTTATCCCACGACTTCAACAGTAAGTCATCTTGTGCAAATCTGGAATACCAACGATCACATTCATGCATGGTAACTGGAGATGGAGGAGGGGAGAGAGATATAGTTCCATAGCTCCTTCTATGGCATAGGTAGCTGGTGTGTAGCAATGGAGCATCACGACGGGATTTAGGACTTGAGGAAAACAACCAAGGTATGTTGTTTGATATCACTGGTGGCAGTAATATAGATATTACTTAAGAATTTATGTATCATAATGCTTCTGCATTGATTTTCCTTGTATGAATGAATGGTTCAATATTAGGAATATTGTGAAAGCCACAATAGTGCCTTATATAGAGTAGGAACTCGGGTATGTGTTTATCTCTAATGTGTTAATCTGAGCTGACCAAGTTTTGAAGCATGATTCTCAGAGTCATGCCCTTCTATCTTGTAGCATACTTTCCCCAAAGAAGCCTTTCTTTCCTCTCGACCCATTCTTGTTTTCTCTGGCTTTTATTTTATTGGGCTCGTGAAGGTGTAAATCTAATTCAGCGTTCCAAATTAGAGTTGTCTCTCCCAATACTCAGTCTTCACGGTTCGACCTGGTCAATTGTATATCCAAGTACCGTATTCCTCTTTTCATCAGCTATTATGCTCTACCTAAGTACCTTGCATGTGTATGGTTATGTAGAGAGAGTTCTTGGTATTCATTGCATTCCATGATTTAACATCTATTTACGCTGTTCCATTCATTTGTGTCTGAACGTTTCTTAAGTTCTTCTTTTTCAATCTGATTCATGCTTAACCTACAATCACTGTATCCCATCACAGCTGCAACTTTTAGACTTAGTAAATTAAATAATTTCTCTGATTTCACTGTTAACCTGTCTCAGCCGCGCCCTTTTGAGATATAATAGGAAGTTAAAAGGTTTACAATAATCTCTCTGATTCCATTGTCATTTTGTCACAGTCCCTGCACATGGAAATGAAATATTTTCATTATACTAGCATAATAGAGAGCTCACCCTTGGTCGTGGTGAAATTTAATTTCCAACTTCAACTTGGGCGCATCTCTGGAAACTTGGCTCTAAACTGTTATGCGTCTGGTTCAAAACAGAAAATGTTGCACATTATTCCTCCTACTCTTAAGTCACATAATTGCTCCTCACCTTCCTCCTTCCTTTCTGTCTTGTGGGTAACATTTGAGATTTGATAATAATGCAAGTAGATGGAGATATTTCTAAATTCCAATATTCACTTTCTAATATGCTTGGCAACCTGCCTTAGTTACAACATCTAGAGTTGAGGCGTTGTACAGAATTAAATAGCCTCCCTGAAACCATTGACCACCTTTCACAGCTGCAAATTTTAGACTTACAAGTTGCAATAAATTAAATAGCCTCTTTGATTTCATTGTCATCCTGTCTGAGCTGAGACGATTGATCATAAATGGAAGTAATGTCTGATATATCTATGTTGTAAGGTAATTTGTTTGAATAGGTAAGTATATTATCTAAAAAGAACCTTTGTTTTCTTATCCGTTATAAAGACATATTTAAAGCATAGAATAATTGAGAAGGAAATGTTTCACTTATTTATTTGTTTTAAAATTTAAATGAAGGATAGTCTTGCTAATTTATATTATTTAAAGTTTAAATGGTTGATTTCATTTTATTTTAGACAAGTAGATTCAGTTACGAGTTGATTCTATTGCATTAGGTAGTTGGAGGAATTTTTCTTCAATTAGATAATTTCCATCATTGTTGAAATCCTTTAAGCCATTTAACGGATGTATGGTATTCTTTCGTGATAATTGTTTATATAGTGGGTTAGGTTATTGTGTTCTCACTTTGTTTTATAATTGATTAAATAAGGAGGTTAAGGTTACTTTTGTAAATCGTAATGTGAATTAATTTGGAATAAATAGGTACTTACTCTTATAGAGATTTAGTCAAATGAGTGAATTAAAGTAAAATAAGTTTAAAAGAAAATATATATATATAGTGTTTTAATGAAAGAACACGTTTTGCCTTCTTAGATAATTTAATGTGTTTAAGTTATGTTTTTGAATGGTTATTTTAAAAGGAAATGTTTCAAAAAATAATTATGTAAAGTGTAGTCAAATAAGGTGCAACAAGTAATTTAAATAGAAGAAAGAGAATGGTTAAATGGATTAGATGTTTAATGAAGTAATATTAAGGAAGTTCTTGAATAATATCATCGTAAAGTTATTGACTTATAAAGGAATTAAGTAATCTTGGCAAATAAGAGAGCGACATAATTAGGAATGGAGATTGTTGTTATTTAATAGTATCAGTATAATGTGTGAATTGGAATATGTTGTTTTAATACCTGTGATTAGTGTCTTATGGCTTAAAAACATCAGATTATGTCGTCACTTCGCAATATTGTGCTATCCTTAAATGTTGGAAATGATTGATCTTTAAAATAATGTTCTTTTTTGTTACTTCTTATTGAATGAATGTATATATTGTATTTGAATAGATCCTTTCAATGTGACTTTTCCTGAGTTGATTTTGAGTAGGGGATTTTCTCTCATTTAATTTATGATTTTTATGATGATGATTTACATACCACTCTAAGGGATTCTTGTGAGGAGAAAATTGAGGTCTTCCGTGGAATGCCTAATTGGTGGCTTTTGGATGTTGAGTGATTTTTGTTGAATTAAAGGTTGATTTTCTTCTATGATTCCTTTTTGAGATGACACCATTGTGGATTTATGGATTGTATTTGTGTTTTAGAGTTGATTGATTTGTGGATGGGGTTTGATGAAACTTTCTTTGTGTGGCTTTTCGGAGTTAATCTCATATTTGAGGGAAATTTTATCCTTGTGTTGGAATTATTGGGGAAAAACTTGTGTTGCTTCATTTTACCCTTGTTTGTGGGTTTTCATTCTTTTTGGCTTCCAGAGGCTTGAGATGATTGTCAGTTGATGTTCTCTCTTTTATGTGCCCTTGATGTGGCAAGTGTTTAGGTATCAGGATTTTGAAAGGGTTGTACGAGAATTGTTGAGACTCTGATTTTTGTACTTGTTAGCGAGATGGGTAATGCCTCGCATGCTTTTATGTTGTGATTCTTTGTTCAAATTATGAAGGTACAACCCTTGGTTTTTATGTTGTTGGGTCTCTAGGGAGAGTGGCTCCTCATGGGGGCTGGCACCCCGTTTAAGGGGAAGGGCACAGGATAACCCACGAGTGAGTTAGTAATCAAGTGAAAACCTAATAATTAACTTAGGAGGGTTGGGTAGTAATATCATTATAAGATTTAAAAATGGATTCCTCGTCTTCATTAGTGCTTTCGCAGACTAATGGAAGGCTGAGAATTGGCAAGGTCGTGACCTCGTCTTCACAAGAGGTCTATGGCTCCGCATGAGTCACCCTATGGACCGACGCCTCAGTTGGGAGGAAGGGAACAGGATAGCCATAGATGGGGGCCGACGCCTCCAGTTGGGAGGAAGAGCACAAGATAACCCATGTAGGACTATGCGATGACACTCTCCCCTAGTTGCCCATGTGTTTTACTTTATTGTGTTCCTCTGGAAGTAGGTTGTGGGAGTTGGTTTAGATTGTTGATATATGGATTTATTTTGATTGGTAATTATTGCTTTGATGCATCTTTGGTGTACTTTGTGGTCTCGTATGATCTCATTGATATTTGATTTATGACCTTGTACTTTTATGGTACTGTGTTATGATGTTATTATATTGTTTAATTGCAATTTGGAATTGTACTATGTTTATTAATTCAGTTTGATTTGGATGTATTTCATGATCATCCTTTGGGTACTTGTTTACCGGTCATTGCTTTGATTTGTGTGATGAGATTTATGATTTTAATTTATTACATGATTCTTGGATGTTGTTGGTTATGTCATTGTAATCCTTGAGTTTTATGATACTTTTGTATGTTGTTGAGTCTCGTGGTTCCCTATTTGGATGTTCTTGGTTGAGGTCTCTTTCTTGTTAGCTCCTAGCACGGGGGGTGGGTCTTCGGACTCACATGGTCAGGTGGAACATGCTAAGCACCCCATTGGGTCCCCAGTCGAGGATCGAGAGGTGCGGATTGGTGCGGTTGCAGCGACTCCAGAGTTGTACTTGTCTTGGAGCCAGTTATGATGCTTTGTATCCATCTCTTCATTTGTATCATGATTCTTGTTGTATGGTTTCCGTTCATGGTTTGGAAACACTTTTGTATCATTGTATCTCTAGAACATTGTATTGTAATGTAACGTTAACCTTGTGTGGATATTGGCCATGGCAATTGCTATTCGGTGTGTTAAGTTAATTATGCATATGTTGTATTTATGTACTCAGATGGTTTCTTATCAATGATTATCATGTATGCGTTATATTTGTTAATGTTTATTTTGTTATGGATTATATCTTTGGATTTTATTCTTTATTGTCGTTGTGTGGATCTCAGTTTCGTAATGACTCCCCGTGTACCCCAAGGGATGTATGTGTTAGTGAATCTTCTTAAATGAAATTCATGTCATGACTTAATGTGTATTACATGTATGTTATGTTATCTTTAAAAAAAAAAATTTGCAGTGATTATTGTTTATTTGTCCTTTGGAGTTCACACGGCGGGGCGTTACATATCTTCTTGAAAGGTTGAGTTACATAGGAAAGAAATTTGTGACAAGAAACCATAGTATATTAAATTTTTGGGAAGGCTCTTGATGATTCAAGTGTATCCTAGCAGCAAATATCAACTATTACGGTTACCACAATAGCCCTCACCAATCTCACGACTATAGATGAAGTATATTTTTGTTGCTTGTTTTAAAATTTATGTTCCAATTAGAGACACCATCAAATTCAAAAAGAATAGTTGAATAGATTCATGAGGCCTTCAATTTTAACGTAATTTCTACTACTCATGCTACCAAAAATAGGAAGCTTAAAAGTACATTAATTCTATAAGTGCAAGCTATCATCTCAATTACCCATTATTGGTGATCTATTTCTTCTGGATTACTATTGGCTTGAGCCATGGTTGAGCAATGTATAAAAAAAATTGAATTGTAGACAAAACAACTTGATTTCATAGATGAACCATGATATGTGGGATAGTGTCATCATCCATAAGATGCCCAAGTTTTTGTTTATTTTAAATGAACAACGCCCACTAGAAAAGAATATTGTACTTAAAATTTTGATTTCTCTCTAAAAGGAAATGAGTTCTAAATATTTTGCAGGCACAGTCTCCACAAAATAGACACTGAACAAAGAAGAGATATGTTTTTTCTCTATGGAATAATTGAGCAAGCTTCAAGAAGATGAAACCCTTGCTATAATTTTCACAGGGACAAAAAAAAAGGGCAACAAAACATGAAAAAGGAGATTAAACATCAAAATTGAAGAAAGGAAAATAAATAAGATGACACATAGGAAATGCATAAACATAATCTATTGATTTGTGTTAAAAACCAAACAATAAGTAATAAAAAATACAATTAGATAATAAATATATAATGACATTTCAATATAGAGAAAAGTTATATATCAATATTATACATTAAACTATGATATTGACCTCCAATAAGACAAAATATACATTCATTGAAATGTATACATGCAAATTTAATAAATTAGATTATAAAACAGTGTATGGATATTTAATATATGTGTAGGCTCAGTTTTTCTTCTTAATTATTGCCATCTGACAATTCATATCGGCTTGTCCAATGACCAACTCTACTTGTTTGTGCTTCTTACCGCCTACTATTACTACACTACTTGCATTTGACACAAAGTTTTCATGAAGGTAAATTTTTTGGCAATTTTCATAGGTGTCGCTTGTTAATATTTCTTATCTGAAATGGGTCTCACCATAAGGTTTTATCCTCTAACATGGGTCATTCTTAATGCACCTATCAGCTTGTCGATTAAATATTATAGGGAAATTTCTAGTTATTATACTCAAAAAATAGACATTTCTTTTTCCAAACTGATCTTTTATCCCTCTTAGATAGACCTATTGCACACCAAGGTGAGATTGCTAGTGTATTTTCTATTTCAAATATGATAGATCCAAAGATCTTTAAATATGCATCATTCTTGGAGAGATGTGCCTCTTCCATGATACATGACTTTACATAATTTATATTTTTAAAACATTGATTCATGGAGATGATATAAAAAAAATACATATGTTGTTGAAAATGCAACACCCCTCTGATTTGCTATGTTTTCTCTGACAGTTCAGATATATTGATAGACCATATTTTATGTTATTGTTATTCTATCACTGACAGTGGAGCAATGATAGATCTATATTGATGAGATGATACACTATATTGATGGTTTATGACATGCTTTAGGTTAGTTTTAAGTGATTATTTGAGTGATTGATATTGTAGTTTGCAAATTTATTATGATATTGTACTAATGAAAGGAATGGGATTGCATCACTTGCATGTGAGTTCCCTACGATTCTATGATTCTCTCTTCACGGTGTGTACGATTTATTATCTAGATACATGTACGACATATGCTTTGTTTGTAGGTTTGTAGGTATAGGACAACGGCTTCACTTAGATTCATAGGTCTGAGCGTGTCCACTACCTAATAATAATGTTGATTGGGAGATAGTAATGGGTTACCTAGTCAAACCTTTACCATAGTTACAGTGTGTCATGAGTCCATGTATTGGTCGTATTCTTTATCCATGTTTGCCTTGTTATTTTATTTACTGTGCAAGGTTTATTTGTGAGAATTAATTTATAAATGTTATGATTGGTTATTTAATTAATCTGAATTATTGATGTTGAGGCTTTATAATTGATAAATTAATTAACTTAATTTATGTTATAAAGTGATTTTATTATTAGATTAAATTTGATTTGAAAGTTAAAAAGTTTACCAGGCGCACTGCAGTTTATAGGGGGTCGTGCTACCCGATTCCTGCAGTCTAAAAAAATAAATAAATAAATAAATAAATAAATAAGTTATTAAATTTCAAATGCATAATATCTATAAAAGATCCTTGGAAATATTTGTGGTTGTTGTAGAAAAGATATTTTTTTTGTAACTAGAAGTTAGAAGATATTTACTACAGTAGTTTGAAAATTGATTCCCAGAGAAAATTATTGGGATTGATGATAAGAGGTTATTTTCACAGAAGAAAGGGATTATTCTAAAAGTGGTTGAATTGGTTGGGGTTGTTAGATTTTGAAAATTAGAAGCTCTTGGGAAAGTTTGGGGATATAGTTTTATTGCATTCCTTTTTGGTTTTGGATTATTTTTTTGTTCTCTAAAAGTGGTAATTCGGGGAAGAGGCTTTGGCAGAGCTGAAAATTAAAGAGGAAGCTCTGCATCAAATTTCGAATCAACAAATCTTCTGGAATAGGTTCCTTATTGCTTTTGTAAATTTAATTTGAAAAGGTTATTTAAATTATTATTTTTTTGCAAATTGGAAAGGTATCCTGTAGAAGAGGATTTCATTATTTGTAGAAGTTTTGTTTTTTAAATGATTGCCAAGAATATTTATAGTCTCTGTAGAAAATGTTTTAAATCCTCTGTTAAAATGAAGTTTTAGAAATGGATTTACCCTGAAGAAAATTATAGTTAAATTTTAGAACCTCAGTTGAAATTGAATCCTCTATGAAAATTTTCCAAATATTTCCTGTAGAAAATCTTCTATGAAATTTTATAAATACTTCCTATAGATAATTATCATTTTGTTTTGTTTTCCCTAATTTATTCTATTTGTTTGGAAAATGAAAATCTCTTGTAAATCTAGCAATCTTCCTGTAAATAGTTTTATGGAAATAACCTGCCCGATTAAAGAATTTGAGTTTTTGAGTTGTTTAATAGATATATATATATATATATATATATATATATATATATATTTGAATATATACATATACACATATACACATATATATATTTTATGAATATATGTGTAGAAATTATTCTGGAGAAATTTTGTTCCTTTTGAAAAAGCCTGTAGGTAATTTTTGTACGGCAAATTTTTCTTAATAAATTCATAGTTTTCAAAATAAAAATATATTGGATGTGAATGGGGGGACGATGGGGGCTACCCCATAGCAATCGCCCACAAGGGGAGACAGACTATGAGGCAACGCCCAACGCTACCACACAGGTCACGACCCTTGTGGGGAAGGCTGCGTAGGCAACCAACCCACAACCCACAGCCCACAACCTTTGTAAAGGCCGGGCTCTGAAACTTCTCGTCTGCCTTCTTTTAAATCTGCCATCCACGTAAACGTACTCGTGGAGATCCCTATAAAGTGAAGCCAGAAGGACAAGCCCCCATGCAAACCAAATTGGCCTATCTCAGACCATCCTCTCCCAGCAGTATCCCCAACCCGGACTAAAATACCGCCCTCGTCTGTCTAGGGCAACCAAACTCGAAATGATCGCTGCAACTACCCAGCAGAAGGGAGGTGCTATAACCCTGTACCGCTCCAACTCAATCTAACCCTCACAGTAGATAATATCTCATGTAGCGAGGACTCTAATGCAATACTCGCGTCCCTCCTCCATATCATAGATCACCTGACGGCCATGAATGGGCAATCGTAGAATGCAGCAGACATCCTCCAAGGTGACGGTCACCCTGCTAGTGGGAAAATGAAATGACGATGTCTCACTGTGTCACCTCTCAGCCAACGCTGACAACATCCCGAGGTGGGTGTGCACGGGCGCTGTGTATGCAATGTGCCATAAGCCGGCAGCTCCCAGTTGGTCCTGATCTCTGTCGCTCAAGTCCCGTAGGATGCTCGCCAAATCCTGCAACTGGTGCTCCCTAGAATAAAGCTCCCTAGGCCCATCCTGCATCAGGGAAAGTTAGCATGTTAAAAAAATTTGGAAAAATCCTGGCCTAACACTCCAAACTTGCTCCCAACGGTGCAGTTTGTGATGGTGTCGCAGTTTGAGTTTCCTCAAACTCTGACACTGGACCCTAAATTAAGCCAAATAGAGCTGTTGCCATGCACTTTATCCCCAGCGTCGCAATTTTCATGAAAAGGGCGCCGCTGTGGCGCACTTTTCCCAAACCGGCCCGCTGAGCCCGAGCCCAGCGACAGAGTTTCTAAACTCCAAACTGCGCCGCTGCGGCACTAAAAGGTAATTAGCGGCGCACTTCAAATGACAAGCGGCGCTATAATAGTGCCGCTTTAGGCGAGCTCATCCTTTAAAGGGCTAATTAATGCGTTAAATGAAAAAATTAAGCTTCGGTAAGGATCACATACCGGTTCCCCGATGTCAGGTGGCCACTGGTATGTCCGAACTCGGTCCGAAATGTGTAGAGGAAGCTGTCATTGCACCATATCGCCGGAGGGTTAGAGCTCGAATCTCAAAGTTTGTTAGCAGAGGTGTGTGAAAATGACTTGAAAGTGACCCCTTGGGCCCCTTTTAAGCCTAAAAATTAGGGTTTTTTGACCCTAAATAGCTGTCCTGCTAGGGTTTTGGACCCCCGAACCTATTTTTGTCCGTTTGAGGCTTGTTTTTCATCGTCTTATTGCGTTTAGACACGTTTTTATCCTCCCGGACCCCTTTCGGGTACTTGGTCACCTTTTTTCGTGAGATAACCCAAAAAATTAAAATTTTCATCCGATCTCTCGAGGGGGCATTATATTGGCATATTCTCTCACCATGCAGCAATGGGGCAAGTTTTAAAATATCAAAAAATTTGGATTTGATCGAGATCGTTTATTCTTTGAACCAACGCAACAAGTGCATTGCTTCAAAGAGGGGCAAAATGTAGACACGTAAAATATGTTGATTGACATCGTGCATTCGATCCTGACTTACTAACATCGTTTCTTCCTAAATCATCCCTCGGTCTAACCATTTAATCAAATTCCCCTATCTGATTAAATTCATAAATTTTCATCCCTTAATTGAATAAATCATTTTATCTAATTAAGTCAATTCCTTTTGTTAATTAAATCAATCCATCTGATCTAATTATCCCTATTTAATTAAATAATCAATTTATTTGATTAAATCTCTAAAGTCTATCCATTAAATTAAATAAATTAAAACCTTATTTGATTTAATTTGACACCATCCCTTTTAATTAAATAAATCAAAATCCTTGTATTTAATTAGCCTCTTATCATATTCCTCTCTTATTTGATTTAAATAAATCCATAAAGTCTAATCAAATAAGTCATCATCTAATCTCACATTAAATTAATTAACCCTTGATTAATTTAACATAGATCTCATGTCACATCCTCTAGATAATGCAAGTTGCACATGAAAATAGATTTAATTCATTTATTAAATCTCTATTTTCCTCACAAGGCATCTTTTGGAATATTCTCTCAATTTGAATTCAAAAATTCCAAGTCAATATGTACATCCAACAAGGCATTTAAAACGTCTTACATGTCCTTTTCCTTGAGCCAAGTGGCATTTATTGCATTTTCCCTTCCCTCTTGCATGTCATTTCAACAAATTTGAAATTCAAATATTGGCATTTATTGGCACAAACCCCAAATCTTGCACATTCATCATCCATTCATGGCTTGACAAGAGGCATCATATCATTGGATGAATGTTAGTCCCACATTGCTCAAATTTGGGCATTCATCCATCTTGAAATCCTATAAATGAAGAGCTCCTCTCCTCATTTCATCATCCAGAATCCAAGCAAAGTTACCATGCTCAAATCATTAGCCATTTTCATCCATCATCATTGAGTTCTTAGCTAGGTTTTTGTAGATTTTGGCTTTGAATCTTCATTCTTCATCAACAAAAGTGGATCAATCTCTTCAACATTCGAAGCTTGCAATCTTAGGAATTGGGAAAGGACCAATTTTCACATCAAATTGGCACCAATTCCCCCATGGGATCATGAGTTTGCATATCTAATTAGGATTTTATCTTGTTTTTGTCATTTGCATTGTGTCCTTTAATATTTTCTTCCTAATTTGAGTTTGTAAATGGATTTCATAGGGAATTCTTGTTTTGGCTTGCAAATCTTTGTTTAACTCGTTTACTCATGTTGTTTTGTAGGTACAAGGAGAAGGGTTCGCACATTTGGCGCTAGAAGGAGGGCTAGATATCATTAATTCTAACTTTTGCTTAAAATTTTCACGTTTTTCTTCACACAAGAAATTCCAACGCAGGCTCGTCAGCGTCGCTATTTTAGCACCACGGGCTTGTCAGCGTCGTTGTTTTGGCACCGCGAGCTCATCAGTGTCACTATATGGCACCACGTAAAACACAAACTGCACCGCTGGACTCATCCCGCCAAAAAAATTCAAATTTTTAACTCTGCCGCTAGACTTGCCGATCTTCAAAAGTTTTCAAAAAAATCTTAAACAACGACGCTGGACACAAACTCTGACGCTGGGCGAAACTGCGATGCAATCGAGCTCTCTGTCCCGACACAGAGTGCCGCTGACTGGTAAGCGGTGTTGTGAGAGCGACGCTGGGAGAACAAATAGCGACACCTTCACGAGTTGCGATGCTGGGAGACAGTAAAAGGGAGAATTTAATTTTTTAGCTCGTGCTTTTGATTTATGATTTATTTACTTTCTATTTTCTGGTTTTTAACTTCTATTTTTTTCCAGAATCTGACTTTTTTTTCCTTTCTAGGTTGGGAAGCAAAATCAAAAGAAATAGAAGCATGAGAAGGGTGTTTGTCAAATCAAAGTGTTTTTAAACACTCTAGTGTTTGTTTAACACTATTTTAAGAAATTGTTATCTTTTCATCCTTAGGCCACTAGTTTTCATTTGGGCTTAAAAAGAACCTTTCAATTTCTTCTTGCAAAGGTTAAAACGAACAATAGGATCAACAACTTACTAGATTTTGTTTCTTGGGTTAAACAATTGAACAAATGTCTTTCACTTGTGATTTGGTGCTCTAAAATGAACTCACATATTGCTTTGAGGATTTAAAAAGAACAAGTGTAGCTTTGTTTGTTTGTGAAGGCTTACTTAGACTAAATCCATTGAAAAAAGGACGTATGCGCTTCTCTCGCGCTTTATAGCGATCTTGAGAATCAAAAGTCCTTTTTCATGACTTTGGGTTAAGATAAAGCAATCACCTCCACACTTCAATTTGGGCTTAAAATTGAACAAAATCTTGTGCGAGTGTGAGTGGGGGCTTTGTTGCGTATATTTTTTCTCCTTGTTGCCAACAAGGATTGATCAAGTTACGAATATTGTTCTTCATTCGCTTTTGTTTTTCCTAGAGGGCCTGTCTTGGGGAAAAAGTACTCACCCAAGAGAACTACTCAACAGGTAACACTCTAAAGCCAAGAGTATTTCCAACCAGGATATAAATGTGGATATTGGAAGATACGCCAATATCACACGGTTGATTCTGACAAGATGGATCCGAAAGGGGACTCTTGTCATATGGGTCAATCTCCACGAACGAAAAGTCCTTACTAAAACCCATGTGCTAGAATTTTCCAAAATCCTTTAATCTATTTGTTGGTGCAAGAACGGTCTTTCTCAAGCCACCCCACACTTTTATGGTCTTCTAGTAGAAATGGAAAGCATGCCATGGGAGTTTCATGGGTGTTGATGCTTGGCTGCCCCATATAAGTGAGTGTCGTGGAGGGGAGCTAGTGGGGTCAAGCATTTAACCATTCGCTAGAGATAAGCGTAGCTAGACTTGTCCAAGTGGGAATCCAACAAATATTGTCTTACACATCCATAGGATTGTACTTATTCTTGGGTTACAAAATGTATTGCTTGATCGAAAACATCTAAAAAAAAAACAATTAACATCATCCAAATTTCAAACCCTTTTGAGGACAAATACAATTGACTCAATCCATATGTTATTGCTTTCCCTTGGGATTCACATCCTTAGAGGTTTCTAAACATTGGATTATATCTCAATTTGTCTCCTTAAGTAAACTATAGGAAAACCCTTGCCTTAAGTTCATTGAATTCCCACATAACATATCTTGTGGGTTTTGAAGAAATTAAGACATTGGACATCATAGTTTGAAAACCTAATTGAAGAAAGTGTTTTTCGTAAAATAAAGACATTAAGCAAAGCTAAGCAAAATGAACTTTCATATGTGATTGAAGACTCACAAAGAAAAACAAATCATTGGTTGGAAATCCGAAAATGAATGTTCAAATGAAATCATTTCTTGGTTACAAAGGTCACTAGGAAGCATTTGCATGCTCTTCAATACCTAGGTCTAAGCAAACAAAATGTACCTTTTTAGGTTCATCTTAGGATCAAAACATATCAAAATATCTTTTCATCCACCATCCAAAACATCAAAATAATTCCATCTCATCATCACCTTTTGGAAAATCTTGAAATCATTCTTGATACTAGGCTTTGTGGCAAAATCAAAATCATCAATATCATTGAGACTATATCCTTGAAAACATTAATCAAAAACACCTTTGGCTAGGTATGTGTAGATGCATCCTTTTGCATATACTTAGTCAAAGTTATCAAAATCATCTTGTCTAGCTTAGTGTATGTAGATGAATCCTTCTTCATAGGCTTAGTGAAACAATCACCTTGTTTGAATACGTGTGGGTAGATGCATCCTTCTCCTCACACATATTCAAATTATCATCCTTTGAACAAAGCTATCCCTTAGATCATCATCAAACAACTTAGGGTCTTTTTGTTCAAAAATCCAAATCAAAATTAAAATCAAAATCAAGGACAAAATCTCAAATCTCAAAATCCAAAATCAAAAATCAAAATCAGCAAGTCCAAAAAGCCTAGTGTCTCATTCAAGATTTATCAAGAGCCACAACATCCATATCATCCATCCCTCACACCATCATCATATCATCACCTTTGATCCTCAAGGCATCCTAAAAACTTTATACTTTGGGACATAAAATAGAGATCAAATCCAAAGAATCAAGAGATTCATCTCCCATATTCTTGATCCTTGTTTTATGGTTCAAACGAGATCTCAATACAAGAAGAGTATGGAAGCCAACAAAGAAACACCCACTTCAAGCGATCTTAGCCAAACAAACACATAAATGAATCTAGCTGAATCAAGTAATCTGTTGACCCTCTCATCATCACAAAATCCGCAAGAAGAAAATCAAGGAGAGGACCTTACCTTTGGAATGTCTTGCAAAGAAATGACTAAAATGCTTCAAAATCCAGAGAATCATAAAATCATCAACATCATGATGATACTTAACCCTTCATTATACATGCTTGAACTAGCAAAACAAGGGGCCAAGTTACCTTTGGATTTTGACGTAAGTACTATAGTGGAGATATCCTTTCCACCTATCTCATCCACCATCCCCATTTCATCTACACCTCCATCTCAAAACATCACGCAAAACATTTCGCAAATCACAACATTGTTTGCTCCAACCCAACCCAATGTCAACAAGGGAAACACATTTCTCAATGCTTTTCAATCACATCCCCTTGTTAATAATCAAAACTTGGACGCAAACACCACATTGGAACAAAATATACCCCAAAACTCATTACACAAGAATGTTCCTCTCACATTCCATCACAACCCATCATCATCATTTTTTCACGCAACTCCTCAAACACCTCTTCTCACAAATTCACAAGAAGAGGGAGATATGTTCGGACTTGGGGGCCTATTCGACACCACGACATCTTCACAACAACTCACACTCCTCACCTTTCCACCTCTTCCGCCATTTCCATTATCATCCGTACCACTCATTGGTTTAGGGCTTCCTCCCTTACCAAGTATCAATCAAACCTATATCCCAACCATCAATCGAAGCATTGTACCAAACGCCCAAAATTTGTTGTTGATATCGCAACAACAAATGATAAATACACAAGCAATGGCAACATCATCAAACACACCCCTAACATCACAAAGCATGGTCTCTCAAGGACCAACCATCACATCAATACCACTATCCAACACCCAAAACATCAACACAACATCATCATCTACCACCATTCCAAATCCACCACCACCTCCACCTCCACCAATTTTCACCACATCAAGCCAATACGACGCAGCATTGCAAGCAGCTTTTCAAAGAGGATACCAACAAGTTCAAAAACAAAAAGCCGTGCAACAAGCCACTCAAGCCGCACAAGTTGTATTACAAGTGCAACAAGTCCAAGCTTTATTGCAACAACAACAACAAGAATCCACCCAAGCCGCACAAGCATTGCAAGCACAAAGGGCCGCTCAAGCACAACTTTTATTGCAGCAACAAGCCGCACAATCTCAAGTGCAAGCCCAAGCGCAAGCTCAAGCGCAAGCACAAGCCCAAGTGCAAGCTCAAGCGCAAGCCCAATATCAAGCACAACAAGCACAAGCACAAGCACAGCTTCTTGCACAAGCAGCGCAAGTGCAAGCATATCAGCAAGCACTAAAGCAATACCAAGAGCAGCAAGAAGTGGCAGAATTGGTAGCCCAACAACAAGCGTTGTGGGAACAACAACAAGCACAACAAAAAGCATTGTTGGAATAGCAACAAGTGCAACAACAAGCACAAATCCTAGCACAACAACACCAAGATCAACAACAAGCTTTGTTCATACAAAAGCAAGTAGAAGCCTACTTCGCCCACCAAAACATACAGATACCATCAAACAACGCACCAAAAAATCCACCCATCCAACCCACGATTCACATACCCCAAAACACTTTCATCCCACCCCCTGATCTGTAAAATGATGTGACGACACAACTCAGGTTGCTCTCGCAACAAGTGCTCGACCTTCAATCAGGGCGAACAACCAAAACACCAAGCAACTTGTGCCCCTATCCATTTGATAGGAGCTTAGAGATGAAACCATTCCCTAAGGGATTTGAAATCCCCAAATTTGAAAAATATCAAGAGACGGGAAACCCTGAAGATCACATCAAGGAATTCCAGGTTCATTGCATGGAGGTCAGATATGACGATACTTATCTGATGCGGCTATTTCCTAGAAGCTTGGCAGGCCCCACTATAGAATGGTTCTCTCGCTTACCTTCAGGCATTAGAACATTCCAATAAATCAGGGACGCATTCATTAAGAACTATGCATGTAACATTGCAATGGATATTAGTCTCGAAGAACTATATGCTCTAAAACAAGGAAAGAATGAATCTTTTGCTTCATTCCTTCAACGATGACGATCCAAGGCCAATCGGAGCAAGTGAACCATGCCAGAAGAACAACAAGTCGGTACCATCATAGCCAACCTTGAAAGCTGCTTGGAATTTCATCTCAAGGTTCAGGGCATCACCACATATGAACAATTGATATCCAAGGCGCTCAGCATCAAAAGAGCCCTTGTGACTCAACCTGCGGAATCAACATCATATCACAAACAGCAAAACAACCGCCCATCATCCAATTACAATGATAAACCTTGCACATGGGCAAGGAACAAGAACGTTACTAATGATGGTATCATTGATGCCAAGGTGGTCATTAGTGGTCCATGCCAAAATACACCCACACCGCAAATCCAAAATCAATGCCAAAACACTCATCACACAACATACCAACCCAACAACAATCCAACCATCAATAACCTCAATGATCAAAGAGGACCACCCCAATGCAAAATTTATCCCAAACAAAAATATGCTATCTTGGGGGAACCACTGGAGGACATAATGAAAAAGTTGATCGACGAAAAACTCATCAAGCCTCCTACATTTGAGAATTACCAAAAACCTGACGTCAAACCCCCTTGGTATAACGAAAATCAACTTTGCGAATTTCATAAAATCAAGGGTCATACCACAAACAATTGCATGAGACTCAAAAATATCATCCAAGATCTCATTGACAAGAAAATCATAAATTTGGAACCACCTACCGGAAATTAGGATCTTAAAATCTACACGAATCTGATGCCAAATCATGGCAAAAAAGGGAATAAAAATGAGAAAGGGAAGGGCAGTGTAAATCATGTGTATGAAATGGTCGTTGCCTCCCTAAATGAAGACTGCATGGTCATCACCATCAAGGGTGCCCATGCCGAAGATTGTGGAGTCACCACAAGAGGCGGCAAAGTCACCATTGCAGGATCATCCCAACCTAATAGAATACCTTCATCTAGAGCCGTTCCACATAGCTACAATGTTGTAGAACAACTCAAGAGAACGCCAACACACATCTCCATCATGGAGTTGTTAAAAATCTCATCAGCGCATAGAAAGATCCTTGAGGAAGCATTAGCCTCATCCACTGTCCCCGCAAATCTCGATGCAAACCAATTCCAAGCTATGGTCAGAAATATCATAACACCTAATCTCCTTACATTCTCTAACCAAGATTTCCCTGCCCAACCATCTCACAACCATGCACTTCACTTGGAAGCCATTGTAAACAAGAGAAAAATCAAAAGGGTCTTGGTGGATGGAGGTGCAGGTTTGAACATCTGTTATCTTAGCCTCATCAAGCAGTTGAAAATATCAGAAGATTCCATCAACAAAGGTAAAGGCATCACGATAAGAGCATATGACGACCAAGAAAGAGTGTCTCAAGGCACAATTAAACTCCCTATTCAAGTAGGGCCTACCATCATGGAAACCACCTGTCAGGTCTTGTACCTTGACTTGCCATATAATATCGTCCTGGGACGGCCATGGATCCATGTGATGAAATTTGTAGCATCAACCTTCCACCAATGTGTGAAATTTACACATAATGGAAAAGAGGTTACTGTCCATGGAGATCCAGAACCATTTTCATATTGGAAAAATCTTGAGGCAAAGTATTACAAAATCCCCCAAGTGCCAAAGAACGATGAGGGCCCATCCACACCATACATTGACCCCACCACTCTCGCGTCCACTTCTGTGACAGAGACACCCACCATCCCCACCATCCCCACCATCTCCAATATCAAGCTCATCATCCAAGAGGATGGTTGTGGAAGCTACAATCTCCCTAACAATTCTTTTGTGATAGGAGAGTTACCACAATCTCCTAGATCACGGGGACACCCACAAGAAAACCAAGCTTCCACATCACAAACCTATCCTTAAAACTATCCTGAATTCACAAGATGGGGAGACCTTGGCCATGAGGTTATTGAAGCAGATCCATCTCACATGTTGTATCAAGATGAAAGACCGGCAACTAATTTACCAATGGACGAAAGAAGCAAGGGCCTACAAATGATGCTCACAATGGGCTACGACAGAAATCAAAGACTGGGACAAAATGACAATAGGCTCATAATACCTATCATGCCAGAGACGAGACCCATAACAAATCTTGGTCTTGGACGTACCCCTACGAGCATAACCATATGTGGCCAAAGTCCTCTGGTTAGAACGGTTAATATTTTTCCTCAGCCAGTACTAGTACAAGTACACTCACCAATAGTCATAGGTAGAGAGACACATAATTTTATAACTAAGCCCTATATTAGTAGCGATGACGAGGATACCATATCCAATCTACCTAGGTTATTCGAGGATACCACCCTGTGTATGGTTAGCACCCTCTCCTTTGAAACAGACCATTCCAATCATGAGATCCATTTAGTGTACCCCCAACTGATTGACTATGACCAACAGGGACCACCATTTCTCGATACATTCAAAAATGATGAGGCGCTCTCAGAATTCATGGGATTAAGGGATAACATTCTAGATGGGGATCATAAAGCAGGCTTTATAATGGAGTTGGAAACACACGCCTATTACAGGGAAATGATTGAATCCTTTAGTCGCAAAAGTGAGAAACTAAGAATCATATCCAAGTCCTTGAGTGAAAACCACACTGTGGCACTCTCTGACAAGAAAATAGTAAAAAGAAAGGATGCATCCAATGGTGAAAACCTCTCTGAGGCACCTGAGGATGAAGGATTCAATCTTCCTCTAAGAGCTATTCATCAGGAGAAGTCAACAGTCTTGGCTGAAAAATGCAATCTAGTCAACCTAGGAACATAGGAGACCCCGCATATCACATTCTATGCAGAATCACTATTATCAGAAGAGCAAGAACTCCTAGCAGCATCCCTAAGGGAAAGACAAATAAACTTCCCATGCAGTTATGCTGACATGCCAGGGCTTGATCCATAGACTGTGGTTCATCATTTAGCAGTGTACCCAGAAGCAAAGCCGGTCAAACAAAAGCTTCGGAAAATGCATCCTCAAATCGCTCTGTTAGTCAAAATGGAGCTCAAAAAGTTATTAGATGCAGGATTTATCCGACCAATTGATTATCCAGAATGGGTGTAAAATTTGGTACCTATTTCAAAACTTGACGAAGCCATCAGAATCTACACAGACTTCAGGGTTTTGAACAAAGCATGTCCCAAAGATGATTTC
>VDFB02189374.1:180641-225170 GCA_007258455.2 Sequoia sempervirens
TATCTTTTGTCTGCTGTGCTTGTTGGACGTTCTTGTAAAATAACTTGGCGAATACTTGCTTTGTTAGGTATGTATGGAAGAGGTCTAGGGCAACTTGTTGACTATTACAGGGATAGGCTTACCTTTCCATGTTTTGGTCTGAGGTGTCTAAAACTTCTGAAATACATCCTAGCAAGGTTTTCATATGTCAGGTGTGAACAAGAACACTCCTATCTTATTGTCGAGTCAAAGTCCATCACACTGGGTACAACGCCATCCTGGTTTTCTATACCTCAATGCATCATACCACGTGTGTTATCAAACATAAGAAAATATGGCCCTTTGAAAATCCCAATTCCTCGGCAAGTAATAATCATCATCATCATCATCATCATTTGCATTTGTGTCATCTTGTGTCTTGTTGAAATGACTTCTTATTTTCTTACTAACCGCGCTAACAAGGTACTATGACAGTTGATCATCACCACCATCATCATCATCAATCCTGCATCCACAAATCATTAGCATATTGCATAAGCATATCATATAGGAATCATTAATGCATTGCATAAACATATCATATAGGAAACACATGCACATTTCATTTTTCATCATCATAAATAGTTTATCATAAATATTCTTAAATAGGTGCATCCATGTCATTGCATTTCACCCATTACATTGCATCTCAGGGCGTTATATCGACCATAGCATAAACATTCATTTGCATTTCACAACCATTTCATATTATCATATAAATCATCACATAGCATCTACAAAAGCATTTCATAATCATTTTTGCATAATCATAAGCAAGAGGTATATAAGCATTTAATTCATTAGGCATACATACTTGCATAACATAAATGTCATAATCTCATCACATTACGCATCATCATACCACTTTGCATTAACATATCATTGCATCACATACATCATCATTTAGGATAATAACATTTTTTATTCTAAGCATCTCAATTTCATTATGCATTAACACCATTTCATTAGCATCATATCACAACCATCGCATCATATCACATCCATCCATAAATCATCTCATATATAAGCATTTTCTACACATCATTGCATATACCATAAATCATATCATTTCACATATTGCATTGGCATAAAATAAACCATCATATAGTTAACATCATTGCACATCATATCATAGGTTAGCATAATATAGATCTATTAGTCATAATAATTGCATAAACATCATTAGAAATAAATGCATCCATAACATATAATAGAAATAAACCATCCATGCATAAATAAAAGAACACATTGCATCACATCAAAATCGGCTCATATATATATCATATAATCAACTGTCATAGTACAAAGAATAAATCGGATCACTGTACATATATGTCAATCAGTACAAAACGCCCATCAGGCTATCAAAAATGAGCCCATAAGGCACAAAAAATATGTATCATTTGGATCATGCTCGATCTCCGTGAATGCTGCCCTCATCCCTGTTACCGTGACCCTCTGGTGGTCTCTGGCTGGCCCCCTCTGAGTACTCAGGGACCCAATCTGCTCTAGGTACAGTGTCATGGTAAGCCTGACGGTAATACTCTATCTCTCGGATAGCATCCCTGTAAGATCACATCAGCACTGTACCCTGGGACGAGGAGGTTGTCATACTCTCAATCTGTTGTCTGTGACCTAGCTCTGTAGCTACCTGTAGCTCTACAGCCTGTCTCTGCTGCACAGCCTGATCCCTCTCTGCTCTGAGTTGCTCTCTCTTAGCCCTCGCCTAGTCTCTCTCTACTATCAATGCCTGAACCTAGTCCTGCAACTGTAAAATCAAGGCATCCCGTGCATCTACCTACCCTGCTGGCTGTACCCATGGCTGCGCGTGAACCTGATCCTCACCCTCGGATCATGGTGGTGGGACTGGCGGATCCTGGTGCTGATCCTGCATATGGACGTCCTCATGACCTAGTGGGACTAGGAGCACCAGTGGTGGATCCTGTTGAATCTCGACCCTGGGTCCTCGCCCTTGTCCTCGTCCTCTCCCCCTGCCTCTGACCCTATGCATATCTGGATCCTCACCTGGAATGGTCAACTGGAGGGGAGGTCTGAACCAGTCTCTGTGGGCCTGTGTGGTCTGTGGATCTGTTGGGCCCTGATCATAAGCCCATGATCGGGCTACCAACTGTCAAAAACTGTCAACTGCCTCCGTGGTAGGAATGTCAGGCCCCCATGCTATCTGTGTCATGCTGCGTGCAAAGACGGCTACATAACTGTCATCAGGCCGATCCTGTGGCTCTCCAAACTGACGCTGTACGCACCCGGGCAACTACCTCTCAATCATCGTGTGCTCTCAGCCCTGCATGTATCGATCCTAGTGGCAGTAGAAGAGTTGAGCAGCATCGTTATCCCATCCGGGCCGACTAAGGTATGGACGCCAAGTAAAGACAAGCATCTCGTCCAGGACCCACCTCTAGTAGGGGTTCCCATGCTCGCCAGTGTGTGTGAAGGACACACCACCTCTGTATAGTGTTACGAGGGCATCCTCTGCCCCCATCGGAACTGAAATGACCCATGGACGTAGCACAAAAATGTGCTCCCACGCCCATACATGAAGATGAGTCACTCCGACCCTCAGCGCTCTGCCATCTACGTAAACGTACTCGTGGAGATCCCTGTAAAGTGAAGCCAGAAGGACAACCCCCATGCAAACCAAACTGAATTATCTCGGACCATCCTCTCCCAGCAGTATCCCTAACTCGGAATGAAATACCACCCTCGTCTATCTGGGGAAACCAAACCCGAAATGATCACTGCAACTGCCCAGCAGAAGTGAGGTGCTATAACCCTGTACCGCTCTAGCTCGATCTAACCCTCGCAGTAGATAATATCTCATGTAGCGAGGACTCTGACGTAATACTCGCGTCCCTCCGTCATATCATAGATCACCCGACGACCATGAATGGGCAATCATAGAATGCGCCAGACGTCCTCCATGGTGACAGTCACCTCACCAGTGGGAAGATGAAATGACGATGTCTCGCTGTGTCACCTCTCAGCCAGCGCTGACAACATCCTGAGGTCGGTGCGCACGGGCGCTGTGTATGCAATGTGCCATAAGCCAATAGCTCCTAGTTGGTCCTGATCTTTGTCGCTTAAGTCCTGTAGGACGCTCGCCAAATCCCGTGACCGGTGCTCCCGAGAATAAATCTCCCTAGGCCCGTCCTGCATCAGGAAAAGTCAGCATGTTAAAAAAAATTGGAAAAATCCTGGCCTAACATTCCAAACTTGCTCCCAGCGGCACAGTTTGAGTTTCCTCAAACTCTGACGCTAGACCCTAAATTAAGCCAAATAGAGCCATCGCCGTGCACTTTATCCCCAACATCATAATTTTCATGAAAAGGGCACCGTCGTGAAGCACTTTTCCCAAACCGGCCCGCCGAGCCCGAGCCCAGCGGCGGAGTTTCTAAACTCCAAACTGCACCACTACGGCGCTAAAAGGTAATTAGCGGAACACTTCAAATTCCGAGCGGAGCTATAATAGCGCCGCTTTAGGCTAGCTCATCCTTTAAAGGGCTAATTAATGCATTAAATGAAAAAATTAAGCTTCGGTAAGGATCACATACCGGTTCCCCAATGCCAGGTGGCTGCTGGTAGGTCCGAACTCAGTCCAAAATGTGTAGAGGAAGCTATCGTTGCACCATATCGCCGGAGGGTTAGAGCTCGAATCTCAAAGTTTGCTAGCGGAGGTGTGTGAAAATGACTTGAAAGTGACACCTTGGGCCCCTTTTAAGCCTAAAAATTAGGGTTTTTTGACCCTAAATAGCTGTCTTGCTAGGGTTTTGGACCCCCAAACCTATTTTTGTCTATTTGAGGCTTGTTTTTCGTCATCTTATTGCATTTAGACATGTTTTTAGCCTCCCGAACCCCTTTCGGACTTGTCGGGTACTTGGTCACCTTTTTTGGCAAGATAACCCAAAAAATTAAAATTTTCGTCTGATCTCTCGAGGGGGCATTATATTGGCATATTCTCTCGCCATGCAGCAATGGGGAAAGTTTTAAAATATCAAAATTTTTGGCTTTGATCAAGATCGTTTATTCTTTGAACCAACGCAACAAGTGCATTGCTTCAAAGAGGGGCAAAATGTAGACAAGTAAAATATGTTGATTGACATCGTGCATTCGATCCTGACTTACTAACATCGTTTCTTCCTAAATCATCCATCGGTCTAACCATTTAATCAAATTCCCCTATCTAATTAAATTCAACAATTTTCATCCCTTAATTGAATAAATCATTTTATCTTATTAAGTCAATTCCTTCTGTTAATTAAATCAATCCATCTGATCTAATTATCCCTATTTAATTAGATAATCAATTTATTTGATTAAATCTCTAAAGTCTATCCATTAAATTAAATAAATTAAAACCTTATTTAATTTAATCTGACACCATCCCTTTTAATTAAATAAATCAAAATCCTTATTTAATTAGCCTCTTATCATATTCCTCTCTTATTTGATTTAAATAAATCCAAAAGTCTAAGTCAAATAAGTCACATCATCTAATCTCCTGTTAGATTAATTAACCCTTGATTAATTTAACCTCGTCTCATGTCACATCCTCTAGATAATGCAAGTTGCACATGAAAATAGATTTAATTCATTATTAAATCTCTATTTTCCTCACAAGGCGTCGTTTGGAATATTCTCTCAATTTGAATTCAAAAATTCCAAGTCAACATGTACATCCAACAAGGCATTTAAAACCTCTTACATGTCCTTTGCCTTGAGCCAAGTGGCATTTATTGCATTTTCCCTTCCCTCTTGCATGTCATTTCAACAAATTTGAAATTTAAATATTGGCATTTAATGGCACAAACCCCAAATCTTGCACATCCATCATCCATTCATGGCTTGACAAGTGGCATCATATCATTGGATGAATGTTAGTCCCACATTACTCAAATTTGGGCATTCATCCATCTTGAAATCCTATAAATGAAGAGCCCCTCTCCTCATTTCATCATCACAATCCAAGCAAAGTTACCATGCTCAAATCATTAGCCATTTTCATCCATCATCATTGAGTTCTTAGCTAGGTTTTTGCAGATTTTGGCTTGGAATCTTCATTCTTCATCAACAAAAGTGGATCAATATCTTCAACATTCAAAGCTTGCAATCTTAGGAATTGTGAAAGGGCCAATTTTCACATCAAATTGGCACCAATTCCCCCATGGGATCATGAGTTTGCATATCTAATTAGGATTTTATCTTGTTTTTGTCATTTGCATTGTGTCCTTTAATATTTTCTTCCTAATTTGAGTTTGTAAATGGATTTCATGGGGAATCCTTGTTTTGGCTTGCAAATCATTGTTTAACTCATTTACTCATGTTGTTTTGCAGGTACAAGGAGAAGGGTTCGCACATATATATAATTATAATATTTTGCCATTAGTGATTATTGAAAATTATTTTTAGATAATTAAATAGTATATATTTATATGTATATATAATTATATGTATTTATACATATATAATTAGATATATATTTAAATATATTTATTTAAATGGTTGTTTTATTATAATGGATGCAATAAATGTATAGGTTAGATATTTGCTTTAAATGGGATGATTTTAATAGGGAAATTGAATTAATTATTATGAGTAGTTGTGAAACTGAAAGTTGAACATTTAGTTTAATTCGTTGTTGACTTGTAATTGGAATTATGTTTAAATGATGTATTTTAAATATGAGTTATTATTTTATTTGGATTTAGGAAATCCTAATGGTAGTTCATTTAATTACTTGAGTTGCTTATTTTATTTACATATTCTTTTGTAATGGTGTTTTGGATGGGATAATTGTTATTGTGAACATGTAAGTCTTCCAGAGATTGTAAATTGTGAAAGGGTTGTTGTGTCTTTTGCTCACCCTTTGAGATTTCCTTGGGTAGTGCACGTAGTTGGGATTCAGTATTTGACATCCATAGGGATGTGTCACCTCTTGAGTTATGGTGGTTATTTGTTATTAGTTTTAGTGCACTGTCTACCCTTGGGTTGTGGAATAAATATATTGTGTTGTCAATAAGGGAGTGGGTTTCAACGGGGGCCAGCACACAAAATCGTGCTAGGACAACTCGTATGAGAGTCATTTTAATCAATGGAAATTAAATAAACTATATTAGGGGAAAGGGTAGCTTAATACATTTAACTTGATAATTTATCCTTGCTCATTGGCTCAAGGGCTTGTATTAGACTTGAGATGAGTCAAGAAGGCGTGGAATGGCAAGATCGTTATCTTGTCTTCTTGAAAGATAATCGATTCCGCACTGGTATGCATGTGGGGCCAGAATTCATGAGAGGTTACTAGGATAACCTAGGATGGGGGTCAGGACCTAGGAAGATCTCCTAAGGATAACCAATGCAAACTTTGTGATGAAACTCCTCCTATGACAACAGTCAGTTTGTATTGTACAGTGGATGTACTTGATTTAGTGGTTCTGGAAGCAATGTAACCTTATGTTATGTGTTTACTGGTACATTATTGTTTTGTATGTTTCCTGTGTCAAGAGGTAGTAGGTTTGTCTTGGTTTCCTTTTACTATCTCCTAGCACGAGGGTTGGGCCTACGGGTACCACATGGCTAGGTGGATCATGCACCTTACATTGTTGGACTTTCTCTGCTTGTTCGTGATTATGTATCATGGTGTTTGGAGTGCCAATGAGTTAAGGCTAAACACCAACATCCAGTTGGTCTTCTACAACCTCATTTGGTTCTTGAGTGGAAATGGGATATCATTTCATTGGATTTCATTATTGGGTTACACAACTCTTTGTGACGACACGATGCTATTATGGTGATGGTAGATAGGTTGACGAAGGTAGCACACTTCTCACCTATATGTTCCTCCTATAATGCTTCATTAGTTGCTAGAGTGTTCATGGAGGACATTGTGAGCTTACATGGTATTCCTCGTTAGATTGTTTCTAACAAGGATCATGTGTTTACTTCAGCTCTTTGGATAGCATTACAACATGTTATGGGGACACAATTGAACTTTAGTTCAATGTATCACCCTGAGATAGACAGGCAGACCAAGAGCTTCAATTAGATCCTTGAGGATATGCTATGCATGTATGTCATGGACCAGCAGACACGATGGGAGGATTACCTCTATCTTGTAGAGTTTGCATATAACAAAGGGTTTCAGAGTTCTATTGGCATGGCACCATTTCAAGCATTGTATGGATGACCATGTCAAACTCCTTTGAGTTGGGACAGGTTGGAGGACAAGATTTTATTGGGTCCTGATATGCTTTAGGATATGGACCAGCAGGTGGTTTGAATCAGGGAGCATTTGGTTACTACATAGGATAGGCAGAAGAAGTATGCATATGCACATCATGTGGATCGCCAATTTGTTGTAGGTGACTGAGTCTCTTTGCGAGTGTGTCCGCAAAAGATTTTGATTCGTTATGGAAATGGTTCTAAGCTCGCACCTCGCTTTGTCAGGCCTTTTGAGATTCTAAATAAGATTGGGCCAATTGCTTATCGCCTTGCTTTTCTACCTAGTCTCTTGTGCATCCACGACATGTTGCATGTTTCTATACTTAGACCTTACCACTCTGAAATTTCTCACATCCTTGACAGGACTTCCCTACAAGTAGAGGATGGATAGCTAGCTTTCGAGCCTATGGTCGTTACACAACACAAGAGACTCACCCTCAGGGTCGAGATATTGAGCAGGTGAGGGTCCAGTGGGATCCTAGAGATGACACTTCTGCTACATGGGAGGATGCTACTAGGATAAGGGAGCTCTATCCTTATTTTTTCGTAGGCTTCCAGGAGTAAGCCTGATCCTAGGGGGAGGATGTAACACCCCTCCAATTTGTTATGTTTTCTTTGACAGTCCATATACATCGATAGACCATATTTTATGTTATTGTTATTCTATTGTTGAAAGTGGAGCGATGATAGATCTCTATATTGGTGAGATGATACACTATATTGATGGTTTATGACACGCTTTATGTTAGTTTTAAGTGATTCTTTAAGTGATTGATATATGATCATATGTATTTTAATTGATGTTGTAGTTTGTCAATTTATTATGATACTGTATTGGTGAAGGGAATAGGATTGCATCACTCGCATGTGAGTTCCCTACGATTCTGCGATTCTCTTTTCACGGTGTGTATGATTTATTATATAGATACATATACGACATATACTTTTTTTGTAGGTTTGTAGGTACAGGACAATAGCATCACCTAGATTCACAGGTCTGAGTGTGTCCACTACCCAACAGTAATGTTGATTGGGAGATAGTAATGGGTTACCTAGTCAAACCTTTACCCTAGTTATACTATGTCATCAGTCCATGTATTCGTCGTATTCTCTATCCACGTTTTCCTTGTTATTTTATTTATTGTGCAAGGTTTATTTGTGAGAATTAATTTATAAATGTTACGATTGGTTATTTAATTAATCTGGATTATTGATGTTGAGGCTTTATAATTGAAAAATTAATTAATTTAATTTATGTTATAAAGTGATTTTATTATTAGATTAAATTTGATTTGAAATAAATAAGTTATTTAAATTTCAAATGCATAATATATGTAAAAGATCCTTGGAAATATCAGTGGTTGTTGTAAAAAAGATATTTGTTTTGTAACTGGAAGTTAGAAGATATTTACTATGGTAGTTTGAAAATTGATTCTCGAAGAGAATTATTGGGATTGATGAAAAGAGGTTATTTTCACAGAAGAAAGGGATTATTCTAAAAGTGGTTGAATTGGTTGGGGTTGTTAGATTTTGAAAATTAGAAGCTCTCGGGAAAGTTTGGGGATCTAGTTTTGTTGCATTGCTTTTTGGTTCTAGATTATTTTTCTATTCTTTGAAATTGGTAATTTGGGGCAGAGGCTTTTGGAAAAGCTGAAAATTAAAGGGGAAGCTCTGCATCAAATTTTGAATCAACAAATCTTCTGGAACAGGTTCCTTATTGCTTTTATAAATTTAATTTGAAAAGGTTATTTAAATTATTATTGTTTTGCAAATTGGAAAAGTATCTTGTAGAAGAGGATGTCATTGTTTGTAGAAGCTTTAGTTTTTAAACGATTGTCGAGAATATTTACACCCTCTGTAGAAAATATTTTAAATCCTCTGTTAAAATGAAGTTTTAGAAATGGATTTACCCTGAAGAAAATTATAGTTAAATTTTAGAACCTTAGTTGAAATTGAATCCTCTGTGAAAATTTTCAAAATATTTCTTGTAGAAAATCTTCTATGAAATTTTCTAAATACTTCATATAGATAATTATCATTTTGTTTTGTTTTCCCCAATTTATTCTATTTGTTTGGAAAATGAAAATCTCTGGTAAATCTGATAATCTTCCTATAGAAAGTTTTATGGAAATAACCTACCCGATTAAAGAATTTGAGTTGTTTAATATATATATATATATATATATATATATATTTAGGAATATATCTATAGAAATTGTTCAGGAGAAATTTTGTTCATTTTGAAAAAGCCTGTAGGTAATTTACATATGGTGTTTTTTTCTTAATAAATTCGCACTTTTCAAAATATAAATATATTGCATGTGAAAGGGGGGGCGATGGGGGCTACCCCACAACCATCCCCCACAATGGGAAATGGACTATGAGGCAGTGCCCAACGCTGCTACACAGGCCGCGACCCCTATGGGGAAGGTTGCGTAGGCAGCCAACCCACAACCCACAACCCACAACCTTTGTAAAGTCTGGGATCTGAAACTTCTCATCCGCCTTCTTTTAAATCTGCAGATTCTGATTTTATTTTATTTTGTTTATTAATATATATATATATGTGTATATTATTTATAATATATATATATATTATTTATAATATATGTTATATGTAATATATATATTATATATATATAATTATAATACTTTTTCCATTAGTGATTATTGAAAATTATTTTCATATAATTAAATAGTATATATTTATATGTATATATAATTATATGTATTTATACATATATAATTATATAAATATTTAAATATATTTATTTAAATGGTTGTTTTATTATAATGGATGTAATAAATGTATAGGTTAGATATTTGTTTTATATGAAATGATTTTAATAGGGAAATTGAGTTAATTATTATGAGTAGTTGTGAAACTGAAAGTTAAACATTTAGTTTAATTTGTTGTTGACTTGTAATTGGAATTATGTTTAAATGATGTATTTTAAATATGAGTTATTATTTTATTTGGATTTAGGAAATCCTAATGGTATTTAATTTAATTACTTGAGTTGCTTATTTTAATTAGTATTCTTTTGTAATGGTGTTTTGGGGGGGACAATTGTTATTGTGAAAATGTAAGTCTTCCAGAGATTATAAATTGTGAAAGGGTTGTTGTGTCTTTTGTTCACCCTTTGAGATTTCCTTGGGTAGTGTACGTAGTTGGGATTCAGTATTTGACATCCATAGGGATGTGTCACTTCTTGAGTTATGGCACAGTTATTTGTTATCAATTTTAGTGCACTATCTACCCTTGGGTTGTGGAATAAGTATATTGTGTTGTCAATAGGGGAGTGGCTTTTAATGGGGGCCAGCACACAAAGTGGTGCCACGACAACTCGTATGAGAGTTAGTTTAATTAGTAGAAATTAAATAACCTATATTAGGAGAAAGGGTAGCTTAATACATTTAACTTCATAATTTAGCCTCGCTTATTGACTCAAGGGCTTGTATTAGACTTGAGATGAGTTGAGAAGGCCTGGAATGGCAAGATCGTTATCTTGTCTTCTTGAAAGATAATCGGTTTTGCACTGGTATGCATATGGGGCCGAAGTTCATGAGAGGTTACCAAGATAACCCAAGATGGGGGTCGAGACCTAGGAAGATCTTCTAAGGATAACCAATGCAAACTTTGTGATGACACTCCTATGACAATAGTCAGTTTGTATTGTACAGTGGATGTACTTGATTTAGTGGTTTTGGAAGCAATGTAACCTTATGTTATGTGTTTACTGGTACAGTGTTGTTTTGTATATTTCCTATTTCTAGAGGTAGTAGGTTTGTCTTGGTTTCCTTTTACTATCTCCTAGCATGGGATTTGGGCCTACAGATACCACATGGCTGGGTGGATCGTGCACCTTACACTGTTGGACTTTCTCTGCTTGTTCGTGATGGCAAGATCTTCCAGTTCGAAGAGATCATGTGTAGCTGTGGATATGTTACTTCTCTTATGCTCATTGTATCAGTGGGACTCTATGTATTTATACTCCTCATTTGTAATCGAGGAGGACCGTGTATTTTGTAATTGTAACATTTTGTATGATGTACCTCATCTTGGAGATGAGCTTTGTAATGGTATATTGACTTAATGTAATCTTTGGAAGAATTCATTATTTTACTTTGTATATCATGCAATGGGTTAATTCTTTGATGTATGTTGTTTATCATGAGTTAAATTCATATGCTATGGTTAAATTAATTTTCTAATTTTTGGGATTCACATGTAGATGCATTGTGTGGTCTAGAGGATATATGTGTTTAGAGTAGCTTACTTTACTTGTTATTGTTACTCTTTTTAAGAAAATAAAATTAGTTGCACTTCTGTAGTATTGCATCGTCCTCTAGGTTACGTGGCGGGGTTTTACAAAAAATTTCCTGGTCATTAAGTATCAATAATCTCCAACTTGCAAAACATTTTATCATCAGACTTTCCTTCTCACAACCTTCATCGAAGGAGATTTTTGGAACAAAGTGTAGACACGTAAAATGTACTGATTGACATTGGACATCTGATCCTGACCACTAACACTGTTTCATTCTGAATCATTCTTCGGTCTAACCATTTAATCAAATACCTTTATCTAATTAAATTCATCAATATTCCTCTCTTAATTAAATAAATCAGTTATCTAATTAAGTCATCCTTTCTCGATAATTAAATTGACCATTCTGATCTAATTATCCTATTTAATTAAATAGTTAATTTTATTTGATTAAATATCTAAAGTCTATCTATTAAATTAAATAAATTAAAACCTTATTTAGTTTAATCTAACATCATCTCTTTTAATTAAATAAATCAAAAGTTCTTATTTAATTAATCATTTTATCACATTCTTCTCATATTTGATTTAAATAAATCCACAAATTTAAGTCAAATAGGTCACATCATTTAATCCCTTCATTAAATTAATTAACCTTGATTAATTTAATCTCTCCTCATGTCCCATCCTCCATCTTTTACCACTTGCACATTAAAATAGACTTATTTGATTTATTAGATCTCAATTTTCCTCAACAAGGCATCTTTTAAGGAATATTCTTCAAGTTTGAATTCAAAATCCAAGTGGACTTTGTCCTTCCAACAAGGCATTTACTCCTCTTACAAATTCTTTTTTCCTTGAGCCAAGTGGCATTCAATGCATCTTCTTTCCCTCTTACATGTCATTTTAACAATTTGAAAATTCAAATATATGCATTTATTGGCACAATCCTCAAAACTTGCACATCCTCCATCCACTCATAAGTTGACAAGTGGCACTTTGCCATTGGCTAATTATTAGTCCCACATTGCTCTATTTTGGACATTCATCCATCTTCTAATTCTATAAATAAGAGGCTAATCTCCTCATTTCATTATCCATAATTTGAGTAAATTTACTATGCTCAAATCATTAGTAATTTCCATCCATTATCATTGAGTTCATAGCTAGGTTATGCATATTTTTCTATTGGAGAACTCATCAAGTATCAACAAAGTGGATCACTCTTCATCACACATCAATCTTCCATCATAGGAGTTGGGAAAGGGCCAATTTTTACATCAAATTGGTACCAATTCCCCCATGGGATCAAGAGTTTGCATTGTTTTCAATAGGATCTAGCTTATTTTCTTGTTCTTTTGTTTCATTCTTGCTTTGTTTCCTATTTCAAACCTTGCTAATGGATTTCATGGGGAATCCTTGTTCTTGCTTGCATTTCATCTTGTAATGTGTTCTTTTGTTGGGATTTGCAAGTATTAGGATTGGGGTTTGACATTTTGGCTCTAGAAGGAGGGCAATCTGACATTTTAATCACATTTTTTATCAAAATTCTGTGTTTTTCTTTGTCTACAGGCTCAACATCATTGTTCAACACCGTTGGTTCTCCAATGTCGCTATATAGGATCGCTAACAATTGAAACTCTAACGCCTCAGTCTTCCTGCCCATAAAATTTGAATTCTAAACTACACCACTGAACTAATCAGACCCACGAGAATCTTTCAAAAAATCAAACTTCACCGCTAGACAAAAGTGTGACACATTCATGCTCACTGGCTTGACTACAGAGTGACGCTGATTGGTAAGCGGTGCTATACAGCACCACTGGGGAAATAAAACTACAACGCCTTCATGGATTGCACCACTAGAGGGGAGTATGAAGTGAAATTTAATTTGTAGCACGTGCTTTTTTTAAAATTATGCTTCTTTTGTCTGTTTTTTGTCTTTTTGACCTTTGTTTTGTAGAATATAATTGATTTTTCTTGTAGGTTGGATTGATTAAAGATGAAAAGGAAGAGAATCATGATGATGTCATCTCACGAAAACAAGTGTTTTTAAACACTATAGTGTTTGTTTAACACTTTTTGAGGATTCATTATTCCTCTTAAGGAAAATTTGTCATCTTTTTATGCTTAAGATCTACTAATTTCGTTTGGGCTTTAAAAAATTTTTGAATTCTTGTTACAAAAAGGGCTAAAAAGAACATTAAGACTCAAATCTACTAAATTTTGTTTTGAGATTAAAAATTTGAACAAGGAAAATTGTCACACTTACTTTGGTGCTTTTAAAATGAACTCACAATTGCTTTGAAATGTTAAAATGAATATGTGAAACTTTGTTTTTGTGATTGCTTACTTAAACTAACATCATCAAAAAGGACATATGCGCTTCTCTCACGCTTGACAGTGATCTCGAGAATCAAAAGGCCTTTTTTGTGATCTTAGGTTGAGATAAAGTAATCACCTCCATACTTCATTTTGGGAACTAAAATTGAACAAAGCTCAGAGTGTGAGTTAGGTATATCGCGTGTGTTCTCCCTTTGTTTCTAAACAAAGGTTGATCAAACTATGGATGTGCTTCTCGCTATTGTTTACCTTTAGAGGGGCTTGCCTAAGAGACAAATCCAAAAGGAGAACTCGAAGGCTACTCCAACCGATTTTTCATTCGGGCTGGTATATAAATGGATAAGATTAAACTGTCAAGTCCTCATGGTATGTAGGCCTTAGTTGTACAGTGTCTTTCAAAATGGGGTACTACCATAAAAAGCATAAGAGCCCCTAGTAGGATTGATTAAAGCCTTTAGTGGCTTGTTGGATGCTCGCGAGGTGCCATGTCCCCAATGTCCCATCATTAAGAACCTTGTTTGTAGTAGCCAATCATTCCGTCCAATGATTTTATCAAAGTGATGCATTGGAACTTAGATTCCAAGAAGTTATTTTCCATCTCTGATCTTGGTTAAAGTATAAAGGTTAAGACTTCATTCTTAACATACCCCTATACTCTTTCCTTGGTTGCATGTAAAATCATCTCTTCTACTACGAAGGGCATGAGGAAAGCCCACCAAGAAAAACGTACCAATTGAGCTAGGATGTTATATTGCTTGTGATTCAAAACACTTTGCTTGTTTGAAAACATTTGGAAACAAACACTTAACATCATCATCAAAATTTCAAACCCTTAAGAAGGTAAATACAATTGACCAAATTCATGTGTTATTGCTTGCCCTTGGGATTCACATCCTTAGATTTTTCTAAACACTTGAACTTACATCTCAATTTACCTACTAAAGATCAACAATAGGTAACCCTTGCCTTGAATTCATCAAATTTCCACATAACATACTTTGTGGGATTCGAAGAAATTAAGACATTGGACATCTAGTTTGGAAAACCTAATCAAAGAAGTGTTTGTGGTAAAATAAAGTCACTAAGAAAAGATAACAAAATTCACTCTCACATGTGTTGAAACCTCATGATTTCCAAGAAAGTCAAAATCCCAAAATGAAAGTCCTTGATTCAAAGTTCAAAATTTAGGAGTCACACTCGAAAGGTCATCAAGAGATACAATAGAAAGTGCAATAAAAAGCAACTTATCAAGATAAGCAAAAAAATCACAAGGTTCTATAGGCTCATCCCTTTGAACAATCCAGAAATGTATGCTCAATTTGAACCACTTCTTAGTTATAGAGGTCCGTAGAAGCATTACATGCTCTTCAAATACCGAGGTCTAGTAAACAAAAGTGTCTTTCTTAGGTACATCCTAGGATCAAAATCAAATATTTTTTCATCCATCCTTCAAACCAAAATCACCTCACCATCATCTTTTGAAAAATCTTGAAATTATCCTTCATGCTAGGCTTTTTAGCAAAAAAATCAAAATCATCAAATCCTTGAGACAAAATCCTTGAAATCTTTGAAAAAAATCAAATCATCTTTGGCTAAGTATGTGTAGATCCATCCTTTTGCATATGCTTAGTCAAATTTATCAAACCATCTTATTTATCTAGGTATATGTAGATGCATCCTTCTTCATATGCTTGGTTAAATTATCATCTTGTTTGAATAGGTGTGGGTAGATGCATCCTTCTCCCTACACATATTCAAATTATCATCCTTTGATAAAATCTGCCCCTTAGATAATCATCCAACATTTTAGGGTCTATTTGTTCAATCAAAGCAAACCAAAAAATCAATCAAGTCAAGGACCATCCAAAAATCAAAATCTAAAACATATCCAAAAGTCCTAAAAGTCTAGCATTCCCCTCAAGATTTTTTTTCAAAAGATCAAACATCCACATCATCATCATATCACCCCTTGATCCTCAAGATATCCTAAAAATTTCTCTTTTGTGCCTAAAATTAGATCAATCCAAAGAATTAGAGATTCATCTCCCATATTCTTGAAAATTGATCCTTGTTTTATGGTTCAAACTAGATCTCAATACAAGAAGAACATGGAAGCTGACAAAGAAACACCCGCTTCAAGTTACCTAAGCCAAACAAATGCCAAAATAAATCCCGTTGAATCAAGCAATCCTTTGGATAACTCATCATCACAAAATCCACAAGAGGAAATTCAAGAAGAAGATCTTACCTTTGGAATGTCGCATGAAGAAATAACCGAAATAATCCAAAATCTGGAGAACCATAAGATCATCAATATCATCATGAGGCTTAACCCTTCACTATACATGCTCGAACTAGCAAAACAAGGGGCTAAATTAACTTCTGATTTCGACATGAGCTCTATAGTGGAACCACCTTTGGAGGTCATGCCTCTAATTTCATCCACACTCCCCATCTCATCTACACCCCCATCCCAAAGCATCACTCAAAACATTCTACAAATCACAACATCTTTTGCTCCAACTCAACCTAATGTTCAGAAATAAGTATGCCCCTCTCACTTTCCATGATCCTAATGAGCCATCATCATCATCCTTCCGCGCAACACCCCAAACTTCTCTCCTCATAACTTCGCAAGGAGAAGGTGACATGTTCAGACCTGGGGAATTTTTGACACCACATCATTTTCTCAATAGATCACACCCCTCACATTTTCAACTCTTCCACCATTACCACCATTATCTACACCTCTACTTGGCTTGGGACTCCCACCTTTACCAAATATCAATCAAAATCAAACCAACATCCCAAAAATCAATCAAAACATCACACCAAAATCTCAAAACTTGTCATCAATATCGCAACAACAAATGACAACTACACAAGCAATCACGACATCATCGAACACCCCCCTAACATCTCAAAGCATGGGCTATCAAGGACCAACCACATCGATCGCACCATCCACCACCCAAACCACCAACACGACATCACCGCTCACCACCACCACAAGCACCATTCTAAATCCACCACCACCCCCACCACCACCAAGTTCCAATATATCAACTCAATACAACATGGCATTGCAAGCCACTCAGCAAGCTGCTTATCAAAAGGAATTTCTGCAAGTTCAAAAACAAAAATCCATGAAATTAGCTACTCAACAAGCCGCACAATTAGCTGCTCAACAACCCGTGCAACTAGTTGTTGAACAAGCCGCTCAAGTGGCACAAGATGCTCAAGCTTCCCAAATCACAAAAAAAACGTAGTAGGCTACACAAGCACAAGCCTTATTGCAACAACAACAATAACAAGCCGCTAAAGCTGCACAAGCACAAGCTCAAGCTCAAGCTCAAGCTCAGGCGCACACCCAATATCAAGCACAACAAGCACAGGCACAAGCACAGCTTCTTGCACAAAGACAAGCAGCACAACTACAAGCATATCGGTAAGAAATAAAACAATACCAAGAGCAGCAAGAAGCAGCCCAATTAGCAGCCCAACAACAAGTGTTGTTGGTACAAAAACAAGCACAATAGTAGGCTCAGCAATAGGCAATCTTAGCGCAACAACAACAAGACCAACAAAAAGCATTGTTTATACAGTAGCAAGTGCAAGCATACATGGCTCAGCAAAATGTGCAGATATCGCCATGGATGTTAGTTTAGAAGAACTCTCAGCTCTGAAACAAGGTAAGAATGAATTATTCGCTTCATTCCTACAATGATGGTGATCCAAGGCCAATCAGAGCAAATGGGTCATGCCCGAGGAACAACAAGTATGCACCATCATATCCAACCTTGACGACCTCTTGGAATTTCATCTCAAGGTCCAAGGGATCACCACGTACAACCAGTTGATTTCCAAGGAGCTCAGCATCGAACAAGCCCTTATGACACAACTTGGAGGATCAACTTCATATCCTAAACAACAAAATAATTTCCCACCCACCAACTATAATGACAAACCTCGCACATGGACAAGAAACAAAAATGTTACCAACGATGGTGTCGTTGATGCCAAAGTTGTCATCAGTGCCCCTCGGCAGAACACACCTGCACCTCAACAAAAAATCCAAAACCATCATCAAGCGAACACAATAACACAACAACCCAACAACCAAGCAATCAATAATGTCAATAACCAAAGAGGACCTCCCCAGCGAAACAAGAACTTCACCAAGTGAAAGTACCACTCTCGAGGAACCACTTGAAGTCATCATGAAGAAATTGCTAAACGAGAACCTTATCAAGATTCCCACCTATGAGAACTACCAAGAACCAGATGTTAAACCTCCTTGGTACAACGAGAATCAACTCTGCGATTTCCACAAAATCAAAGGGCACACTACGAACAGCTGCATGAGAGTAAATAACATAGTCCAAGATCTCATTGATCAAAGAATCATAAATGTGGAACAGCCAATAGGGAATCAAAATCTCAAAATATACATGAATCTGATGCCTAACCATAAGAATAAAGGGAACAATAACACCGATAAGGGGAAAGGTACCTACAAAAACATAAATCATGTATATGAAAACCTCATTGCTTCCCTAGATGAATACTATGTGTTAATCACTATCAAAGGAGCCTATACCAATTGTGGAGTCACCATAAGAGGCAAAAAAGTTACTATCGCAGGGTCATCCCAACCAAACAAAAATTCCACATCCAATTCAAGATCTATTCCCAATGGTTACAATGTCCTTGATCAGCTAAATAGAACCCCAGTACAAATCTCCATCATGGAGTTACTAAAAAACTCATCTGCCCATAAGAAAATCCCTGAGGAAGCGTTAGCTTTATCCACCGTCCGCATAAATCTTGATGTAGAACAATTCCAAGCTATGGTTGGCAACATCATCACCCTAAACCTCCTTACGTTCTCTGATCAGGACTTTCCCACTCAACCATCTCATAACTATGCACTCCACTTAGAAGTCCTAGTGCAGAAAAGAAAATTCAAGCGAGTCTTGGTGGATGGAGGTGCAGGTTTGAATATTTGTTCCCTCAAGCTCATTAAACAGTTAAAAATCTCAAAAGATTCCATCGACAAAGTAAAGGGTATCACAATTAGAGAATATGATGATCAGGAAAGAGTGTCCCAAGGCACAATCAAAATACCTATTCAAGTAGGGCCAACTATCATGGAAACCACCTGCCAGGTCCTAGACCTCGACTTACCCTATAACATTTTCCTAGGATGACCATGGATTCATGCAATGCAAGTAGTAGCATCAACTTTCCATCAATGTGTCAAGTTCACATATGAAGGACAAGAGGTCACCGTCCATGGAGACCCTAAGCCATTCTCCTACTGTAAGAGCCTTGAGTCAAAATACTAAAAAATCCCTCAAGTGCCTAAAAATGATGAAGGCCCTTCAACACCGTACATTGATCTAGCCACTCTCGCATCCACTTCTATGAAAGAGACACCCGTCACTCCCGTCATCCCCACCATCTCTGATATCAAACTCATCATCCAAGATAATGGTTGCGGAAACTACACAATTCCCAAAAATGCTTTTGTGGTAGGAGAGTTACCACAATCCCCCAGATCACAAGGACGTCTGCAAGCAAATGAAGCTTCCACATCTCAAACGTCACCTGAGGACTACCCTAACTTCATAATTTGGGGAGATCTTGGATGAGAAGTCATAGAGGAGGATCCATCTCATCTCCTATACCAAGATGATAGACCAGCAACCAATCTACCATTGGCTGAAAAAAGCAAAGGTTTGCAAATGATGCTTCCAATGGGCTATGATAGAAATCAGAGACTTGGAAAAAATAACAACGAGCTTATAATACCTATCATTTCGAAGACGTGAATGAAAAATCTTGGCCTTGGACGTACCCCTCCAAGTATAACCATATGTGGCCGAAGTCCTCTAGTTAGAAAGGTCAATAATCCTCCTCAACAATCCATAGCCGAACTTCACTTACCTGTATCTACAAGTTGAGTCATAGACAACTTTACATTTGATATAACTAATGTCTATAGTAGCACCGATGATGAGGATCCCATATCCAACCTACCTAGGCTCTTCGAGGATACCACCCTTCTCATGATTAGCACCTTATCCTTTGAGTCAAACCATCAAAATCATGAAATCTGCCTAGTTTACCCCCAACTCATCGATTATGACCAACAAGGACCACCAGTTCTTGATACATTTGAAAACAATGAGGCGCTCTCAGAATTCATGGGATTACAAGATAACATTCCAAGTGGGGATCACAAAGCAGGGTTCATCATTGAGCTAGATATACAAGCCTATTATGGGGAAACGATTGAATCCCTCAATTGCAAAAGTGAGAAATTAAGAATTGTATCTAATTCCTTGAGTGAAAACCACACTATGGCACTCTCTAACATGAAAAAATAAAAAGAAAGGATGCATCCAACAGTGAAAACCTCTCTGAGGTGCCTAAGGATGGGGGATTCAATCTTCCTTCAACAACTCTTCATCAATAAAAATCAGCAGTCCTAGCAGAAAAGTGCAATCCAGTTAATCTAGGAATAGAGGAGACCTCACACATCACATTCTATGTGGAATCATTACTGTCAGAAGAACAAGAACTCCTAGCAGCCTTCTGAAGAGAGAGACAAGTTAACTTTGCATGGAGCTACACATACATTCCAGAGCTCGATCTAGAAATTATAGTTCACCATCTAGCAATATATCCTGAAGCAAAGCCCGTTAGACAAAATCTAAGGAAAATGCACCCTCAAATTGCCCTGCTAGTCAAAATGGAACTAAAGAAGCTATTAGATGGAAGATTTATTTGACTGATAGATTATCTAGAATGGGTGTCAAACCTAGTGCCTGTCTCAAAACCTGATGGGGGCATCAGAATCTGCACAGACTTCAGGGATTTAAACAAAGCATGTCCAAAAGACGATTTCTCATTGCCCAAAAATGACATGATTATAGACATGATGGTGAGACACAAAATTGTTTCCTTGATGGATGGTTTCTCAGGATACAACCAGACAATGATTGCTAAAGAAGACCAACATAAAATGACCTTCACTTGTCCATGGGGGACTTACTACTAGAATATGATGCCATTTAGCTTGAAGAATGTAGGAGAAACATACCAGAGGGCCATGACATTAATCTTCCATGACATGATCCATAAAATTGTCAAAGATTATGTCGATGACATACTAGCCAAATCCAAAAAGAGGAAGGATCACATAGCAACCTTAAGTGCCATTTTTGATAGGCTGGAGGAATACAAGGTTAGATTAAACCCAAAGAAGTGTGTCTTCAGCGTACAATCAGGAAAGTTTCTAGGATACATAGTATCAATGAGAGGTATTGAGGTGGATCTAGCAAAGGTAAAAGCAGTCCTTGAGATGGAGGCACCCAAAACATTGAAACAATTGAGAGGTCTCCAAGGTAGGCTTCAGTCCATCTGAAGGTTCATAGCACAGCTGGTAGATAAAAAAATCCATACTCTCACCTACTTCACAAGGGAGTAGCATACAAATGGGATAACAAGTGTGAAGAAGCCTTCAATAAGATCAAAGAATATCTACTTACACCACCTATCCTAATGCCACCAATCCCAAGAAAGCCATTAATTCTCTGTGTCAGCAACAACAGCATCCCTCAGTGTTCTTCTAGCTCAGCACGATGAAAATGAGACAGAAAGGGCCATATATTATATCAGCAGAACAATGGTTGGTCATGAGCTAAACTACTCATTCATTGAGAAAGCATGTTTAGCAGTAGTGTTTGTGTCACAAAAATTTAGACATTACATGTTGGCGCACAAAGTCAAGCTCATCACCAAAATCGACCCTCTCAAGTACTTACTATCAAAATAAATGCTCACTGGAAGGATGGATAAATGGGTCATGATACTATTAGAGTATGACATTGAATATGTGGAGTGGAAAGCAATCAAAGGCCGAGTCATTGCAGATCAACTTGCAGAAGCACCAATCTATTCATAGAATCCTCTCATCTCAGAGTTTCCAGATGAATCCATCTTCAATCTCAACATAGCCGACCATTGGAAACTTTACTTCGATGGCTCATACACGCAACATGGATAAGGAGTCGATGTCTTCTTTATCACCCAACAAGGGGACTGCATACCAAGGTCCTATAAATTGGTGTTTACCTGCACCAACAACATTGCAGAATATGAGGCTTTAACCATAGGTCTTAGAATAGCAGTGTAGTGGCACATCATGGCCCTCAGAGTATATGGAGATTCTCAATTGATAATAAACCAAGTGAACGGTGAATACTAGACTAAGGATGATATGCTCACTCCATACAAGAAACTAGTGGAGACCCTCAAGGAATCCTTTATCGAGATCACATTTGAGCAGATACCCAGAGCCAACAACAGAGTAGCAGACGCCATGGCAACGATTGGATCCCTACTAGACATTCCTCATAAAGTTATAAAATATGAATGCTTGGTAGAGCAGCTTCTCGTGCCCACATTCGAGGTACCAGAATTGGAATTTATGTGTGAAATCGTTGGTCTCAGTGATCCCTGGTACCATGAAATTTATACCTACCTGCGAATAGGGGTCGTACCTGTTGATTTACCCTCAACCTTAAAATGAACCTTTGTAAAAAATGCATCCCGATTCATCATCCTAGGAGATACCCTGTACCGTAGGATCATAAAAGGAACCTTATTATGTTGTTTAAACATTGAGGAGGCATTGACAACTTTAACTAAAGTACATAACGATATATGTGGTTCACACTCGAGTGGAATGACCCTAGCCAAGAAACTACTGAGGATGGGGTATTATTGGCCTACAATGGAAAGAAAGGCACATGACCATGTCAGAAGGTGTCTACAATGTCAGCAGCATGGGAACCTCATCCATGCTCTAGCTCAAGAACTTCATCCCATCATCACACCATGCCCCTTTTCGCAGTGGGGACTCGATCCCATTGGAAAAATCACTCCCACTTCATCTAATAGCCACATGTTCATCATAACAACAACTGATTATTTTACCAAGTGGGTGGAAGCCATACCCATGACCTATATAACTGGGAAGCAAATATCAAAGTTCATCCTGAACTACCTCATTTTCCACTATGGTGTCCCACAAGACATTATCTCAAATAATGGGACACCATTTAAAAATCAGGATGTCCGCAACTTATGTGAAAAATTCAAAATTCAGCATCGCTTCTCCACCCCATACTATCCCCAAGGAAATGGCCAAGCAGAAGCCACAAATAAAACCATTTTGAAAATCCTCAAGAAAATAGTCAATGATGCAGAACGTGACTGGCATCTGCAGCTCAATCTCGCCCCCTGGGCCTACCAAACCAGTATCTGCACACCCACTGGCGCCACCCCCTTCTTCTTGGTCTACGGATCAGAAGCAGTACTCCCCATTGAGATCAAGCTCTCGTCACTAAGAATATCATTGCAAAACCTCATCACGGATGAGGAGTATCGAGTATCAAGATTGAATGAGTTGGAGCTACTAGATGAGCGGTGTATAGACGCTTTAAATCATTTGCAAGTCTATCAAAACAGACTCAAGATGAGTTATCACAAGAAAATCAGAAGCTAGACATTCCAAGTCGGAGAACTGGTACTAAAGGAGAATCAGAAGAACGTCCCAAATCCAAACAGCAAAGGAAAATTTGAACCTAATTGGTTGGGACCATTTTTTATCACAAAAAGCTATAAGTCATGGGCATATCAATTATCAACACCCAAAGGTGAACCTCTACAAGAACCCATGAATAGCTCTCATCTCAAAAAGTTTTATGCCTAATCTTTTCAAGGTATAGAACCAAAAAATCAAAAAAATTAGAAAAATTCCTATAAGAATGGTTACTTTGGCGAAAACCTGGCAAACAAGTGTCTTGGTGACAACAAAAAAAAAAAGAAGCAAAAATCCAAAAAAAAATCAAAAGGATTAAAACAATAAAGAAAAAAATCGTCCTCTAGTGAAAACCACTTCGGTGGCACTTTGGACAAGTACCTTGGTGAAAACCTGGAAAACAAGCAACATGTGTAAATAAGCACTTCCCATCCACCAGGATCTTTACAGTTTTTTCTACATCATCCATCCATTATGTTTCCATCATCCATCACATTCAAATCTTCATCCATCACTCATCCATCCACATCTGCACCATAGCTTGATCATCTGTTCGTATCATGATCCCTCCCAGTACTACTCGGCCCATCCTCAAGGTCAGTTTGTCTTGCCTTTATCAGAGTAGTCTATTGCATCATGCTAGGGGCATGTTATCATCGGATTTGATTCGTGTATATTCTTGAAATTTAAAACATCAGAAAATCTAAAAATATCAGAAAATCACCAAAATCTAAAAACATTCAAAACATATCAAAATCAAAAAATAGGTCAAAAGGTCAGTCAAAAAATAGAGTCGTCTTGTCGAACTATGGGTCTTTGAGCCTTGAACGTAGGCAAGGTTGATCTTTGATCATCCCCTGAGACATTTAGGTCAGTCCTTTAGGAGTCTATCATGATAAACTGACATTTCATCATGTATAGCTTCGTCTATAAATCAGTCAAGTTGCTAGTCGAACTACTTGATCTCTGCATGTATAACGTAGGAAAGGCTAATCTGTTGATCAACCCCCGAGGCCCCTAGGATAGGTCCTTAGGTTAGTCTCTTGGTCAAAATCTCAAAAAACCCTAAAACATTGGAAAATTAAAAATCAAAACATTTGCAAAATCTTGAAAAATACCAAAAACAACCTCAACATTTCAAAACTCCAAAAACATCCAAATATTTGAAAAAATCCATCTGTCCCATCTCGCTTTCACCCGTAATAACATCACTCATAATAAATGATTGTCATCCTCAACCTTTGGTGAAACAATCAGAAACAAGTCTAGCAGGTGAAAAGTGAACACCCAAAACGTCAAGTCTCAGGTATAAGTCAGTACATAAACAAGTTGGTCAATTCTTTGTGTCGATAGCCCATCATCCAATTGGTCCCATATCAATCATTTGAAAGAAAAATTTAGATAAAAAAAATGATGTGCCGCCATCCACTAACATGTCCTAGGATGTATCCTTCCTACAATGGGCATTATATTTTGGCAATAGTTTTGGTTCTTATCCTTAAAAACACATTCCCTTTTGGTTAGCGGTATTGAAGAGCATCAGCTTGTTTGTTTACTTCATCTTTTTCTTTTGACTTATCTTATTGTGCTCATTCCAAGGACCTCTCGATGATATCCGAACAAAGGATTTAGAGAAATAGGAATGGGGCAACGATCATTATCTTTTATCTATTGTGCTTGTTGGGAATTCTTGTAAAATAACCTTGGTGAATACTTGCTTTGTTAGATATGTATGGAGGGTGCTTTGGACAGCTTGTTGACTATTGCATTAATAGGTTATACCTTTCCATGTTTTGGTCTGAGGTGTGTGAAACTTCTAAAGTGCATCCTATCAAGGTTTCTATATGTCAGGTGTGAACAAGAATACTCCTATCTGTTTGTCAAGTCAAAGTCCATCACACTAGGTACAATGCCATCCTGGTTCTCTATACCTTTGCATCGTACCACGTGTGTTATCAAACATAAGAAAATTGGCCCTTTGAAATCCCCAACTCCTCGACAAGTAATCATCATCATTTTCATATTCATCATATTACATCTTGTTGAAATGACATCTTCTCTTTCATCCCTTCTTTCTCATCATGCTACTAAGGTACTATGACAGTTGATCATCATCATCATCATCATCGTCATCGATCCTACATCTACAAATCATTAGCATACTACATAAACACATCATGTAAGAAACACATGCATTGCATTTTCATCATCATATAAACATGTTATATAAGCATTTTCCATAAATAGGCACATCCCTTTCTCATTACATTACATCCATTTTTTCCATCACATTGCATTCATCACATAAACCATCGCATAACATTCATTTGCATAAACATTTCATAATCATTTCACATTTCCATCTACTACATAATCAAACATAATATGTACGAGAACATTATAAATAATCCATCGCATTATAAGCATACATATTCACATCACATAAACATCATAAATTCATCTCCCACATTACATTCATTTTGCATTTAACATAAGGCATCACCATATCACATCACATTAAATGCATCACATACATTACATTATCATTTAATGTGTTTAAGATAATATATATTTGTTATTCTAAGCATCTTAAAACCATCTCATTTATATCATCAATACATATCATATAAAGCATGACCATTGCATTTACATTGCATTATATCGTCCATTAGTCATCCATGTCATATAGAACACCTCATAAATAGCCACATCGCAATAATTTTTCATTTCATTGCATAAATCATTCCATAACATTCAAAGCATAAATACAAACATAAAAAATCCATTACATTAAAAGCATACATCCATCTATAATCATTTTATATAAGCATGGTTCACATATCATTTTGCGTATACACCATAGATCATCTCCATATCATTTCATAGCACATATCATATCATTTACATCAACATACATAGATCATCATATAGATTATAAACGTACTTCATCATCCATTCACATCACATATCATATAAATCCATCTGCATATCATGAATAAACAACATAATATAAGATATATTCATAATGCATACATCATCAGAAAGAAATGCATCCATATACACATTGCATCACATCATAACATGATTGCATAGCATATAGAAATAGAACCATCCATAAAAGCATAAATAAATGATACACATCACATCATATCAAAATCATCATCTCATATATATATCATCATCAGGTAACTGTCATAGTACAAAAAAAAATCGGATCACTATACATGTATGTCAATAAGTACAAAAAGGCCCATCGGGCTATCAAAAATGAGCCCATATGGCATGAAAAATATCATCTCAATTAAAGTGAGGACTACCCATCCTATTTGTTGCCCTCGCCCCTATCACCATGACCCTCTACTAGTCTGTGGCTGGTCCACTATGAGTAATCTGAGGCCCACTCTGCTCTGGGTACGGCCTGATGATAATGCATATGGTAATAATCTGCCTCCCAGACAACCTCCCTGTAGGATCGAAGGGACACTGTGCTCTAAGAGGAGGAGGTTGCCATGCTCTCCAGCTACTATCTCTGGCCCATCTCTGCAGCCACCTATAGCTCTGCGGTCTACCTCTACAAAACGGCCTGGTCTCTCTCAGCCCTGGCTTGGTATCTCTTGGCCCTGGCCTGATCCCTCTTTATTGTCAAGGTCTAAACCTAACCCTGTAGCTGTGCAATCAATGTATCTCTAGGCTCTAGCTGCCCTATTGGTTGTGCTCGTGTGGGTTGCACGTGAGGCTGACCCTCACCCTTGGCTCGTGGCGGTGCATCTACCTGCTCCTGCTGCCTGGCTAGCACCTACTCCCGGTCTTGCATCTGAACATCAGCCTGGCCCGGTTGAACTGGAGCCCTGACTGGCTAATCCTTCCACACACCATCTCTCTATCCTCATCCTCCCCCTCTGCCCCTCGTCCTTTATCGAGCGGCGAGTGCTCCTGGAATGGTCAATTGCAGGGGTGGCCAAAACCAATCTTTGTAAGCCTGAGTAACCCCTGGATCTGCAGGTCCCTGATCGTAAACCCATGGTTGAGCCACCAACTATCTGAAGTTGTCAACTGCCTCAGAAGTAGGAATGTATCACCCCCATGTGCTCTATGATATACTGCGGGGAAATATGGCCACATAGGCATCGTTTGGCCGATCCTGTGCCTCACCGAACTGGTGCTAGACGCGCCCTGGTAGATACCTCTCCACTATGGTATACTCTCGCCCCTGCATAAGCCGGTCCTGACGGGAAAAGAAGATCAGTTGGGCATCATCGGCCCATCTACAGTGACCAAGGTATGGGCACCATGTGAAAACCTACATCTCATCTAGGACCTTCCTCCAGTGAGGAATCCCATGCTCACTTGTGTGTGTAAAATACACACCACCTCTATAGCGACATGCTAGGGGATCATCGAGCCCCATCGATATTGCAATGACTTGCGACCGAAGAACAGCAATGTGCTCCCAAGCCCACATGTGGAGGAGTGTAACACTAGCCCTGAGTGCTCTGTCATCAAGGTAGACGTACTCATGTAGATCCCTATAGAGTGAAGCAAGAAGAACAAGCCCCCAAGCAAAATGAACTGGCCTACCACGCATCACCATGCGCTCCCAGCAGAGTCCCCAACCAGGACTGAAGTATCAGCCCCGTCGGTCTGGGGTAATGAGACCTAAAATAATAGCCACAACCACCAGGCGGAAGGGAGAAGCCAGAGCCCTGTGACGCTCAAGCTCAATCTGACCCTCGCAGTAGATAACATCCTCTATAGTGAGGACTTTGTGACATGCATCTCGTCCAACATCCATGTCATAAATAATGTGCATCGCCCATGAATTGGCAATCTAAGGATCCACCACACGTCCTCCAGGGTGATGGTGGCCTTGCCAATAGGAAGGTGGAATGACGAGGTCTCACTGTGCCATCTCTCGGCAAGCGTTGACATCATCCCAAGGTGGGTCTGCACAGGTGTTGCATATGCAATGAACCACAATCCCATGTCCCACAGCCAATCCTGATCTCTATCACTGAGGTCTCGTAGGTAACCAAAGATCTCCCATGATCTGTGCTCCCGAGAGTAGAGCTCCCTCGCCACATCCTGCATTAGGAAATGTCGCCATGTTAAAAATTTTGAAAAATTTCATTCTGAGCATCCAAGAAACCATCCCAGCGTCGCTATCTGTGAAGGCATCGTAGTTTGAAATTTTCAAACTACGACGCTGGAAGGCTAAAATCCGAAAGAGCACTGTTGCGGTGCATTTTTCTGCCGAGTGGCGTAGTTTGGAAAGATTCTTTTTTAATAGAGCACCACCGCATTGCACTTTAAAAATGACCACGCAGGCCATGACATCAGTGTCAAAGTTTGAAGTTTGTTTCCAAACTCCAAACTCCGCCGCCACGGCACAATCTAACACTGAGCGGTGCAGTTTGATTTTTGAGCGACGCTATATAGCGCCGCTGCAGAGGAGCTAACTTTAAAAGAAATAAATGAACGCAAAAATAAAAATAAAGCTCAAGTAAGGATCACTTACCCGTGCCCCAATGTCAGGTGGTCGCTGGTACGTCTGGACTCGCTCAGAAATGTGCATCGGGAGCTATCATTGTGCCATCTCATTAGAATGTTAGAGCTCAAATCTCAGAATTGCTAAAGGGCTGTGTGTGAAAATGAATTGAAAGTGACCCCTTGGAGCCTTTTTAAGCCTTAAAATTAGGGTTTTTTCACCCTCTTTGGCTATCCTACTAAGGTTTTGGACTCTTGAACCTATTTTTGTCCAATTGAGGCCTGTTTTACATTGTTTTATTGCGTTTAGACACGTTTTTGGCCTCTTGGAGCCTTTTCAGACCTGTCGGGCACCTTGTCTTTTTTTTCGCGAGATCACCCAAAAATCAAAATTTTCATCCAATCTCTCGAGGGGGCAATATATTGGCATGTTTTCTCTCGTCGGGCAGCAGTGGGGCAAGATTTTGAAAATGAAAAAAAATTGGCTTTGATCGAGACTATTTATTCTTTGAACCAACACAACAAGTGCATTGCTTCAAAGAAGGGCAAAATGTAGACACGTAAAATGTACTAATTGACATTGGACTTCTAATCCTAACCACTAACATCATTTCATCCTAAATCATTATTCGGTCTAACCATTTAATCAAATACCTTTATTTGATTAAATTCATCAATATTCCTCTCTTAATTAAATAAATCAGTTATCTAATTAAGTCATCCTTTCTTGATAATTAAATTGACCATTCTGATCTAATTATCCTATTTAATTAAATAATTAAATTTATTTGATTAAATCTCTAAAGTCTATCTATTAAATTAAATAAATTAATCATCTATTTTAATTAAATAAATCAAAAGTCCTTATTTAATTAATCATTTTATCACATTCTTCTCATATTTGATTTAAATAAATCCACAAATTTAAGTCAAATAGGTCACATCATTTAATCCCTTCATTAAATTAATGAACCTTGATTAATTTAATCTCTCCTCATGTCCCATCCTCCATATTTTACCACTTGCACATGAAAATAGACTTATTTGATTTATTAAATCTCTATTTTCCTCAACAAGGCATCTTTTAAGGAATATTCTTCAAGTTTGAATTCAAAATCCAAGTGGACTTTGTCCTTCCAACAAGGAATTTACTCCTCTTACAAAGTCCTTTTTCCTTGAGCCAAGTGGCATTCAATGCATCTTCTTTCCCTCTTACATGTCATTTCAATGTTCAATTTCAAAATTCAAATATATGCATTTATTGGCACAATCCTCAAAACTTGCACATCCTCCATCCACTCATAAGTTGACAAGTGGCACTTTTCCATTGGCTAATTCTTAGTCCCACATTGCTATATTTTGGACATTCATCCATCTTCTCATTCTATAAATAAGAGGCTAATCTCCTCATTTCATCATCCACAATTTGAGTAAACTTACTATGCTCAAATCGTTAGCAATTTCATCCATTATCATTGAGTTCATAGCTAGGTTATGCAGATTTTTCTATTGGAGCACTCATCAAGCATCAACAAAGTGGATCAGTCTTCATCACACATCAATCTTGCATCATAGGAGTTGGGAAAGAGCCAATTTTCACATCAAATTGGCACCAATTCCCCCATGGGATCAAGAGTTTGCATTGTTTTCAATAGGATCTAGCTTATTTTCTTGTTCTTTTGTTTCATTCTTGCTTTGTTTCCTATTTCAAACCTTGCTAATGGATTTCACGGGGAATCCTTGTTCTTGCTTGCATTTTATCTTCTAATGTGTTCTTTTGTTGGGATTTGCAAGTATTAGGATTGGGGTTTGACACAAAGTATGGAACTTCATCAAAGAGTAATTGAAAGTGGTTTTCTATTGAATCTTTCAGTTATATGTTGCTTGATAGATAGTAATGTGAAGGGTGACTCAAAGATTATTCCAGAGAAGTAGCGATTGAATTGGCTAAAGGAAGTGGCTGAGAATTGAAATTATACAGGAAAGGCACATGGTTTTTCTCCACTTAATGGTCTTCACTCAGCTAGTGCAATAATTATTACATTGGTTACTCAAAATTGGAAGACATTGGATGTCTTATTATCATGCAATTCATGCATACAAAGTAAATGACTGGACCCAAATCATGTATTACATATATTCTTATTTCTTAATGTAGGAACAATTATGTGTTTATTTCTTACATGAGATGTAAAAGGAAAGAAGTGTAGAAGCATAAATAAAATGAGGAAAATATGCAAGAGTTATGGATTGCATCTATAACTAAGGTCTTGTATGAATGTAACAAAGGGTAGATAGTAATCATTTCAATTTATATTCATTTTGCATGTCATTTATTACATAATGATGATATTAGGTATTTTCCACTATTGATTAGTTTGGTTTTATTCACTTTAGAAGATTTGCATTATAAATATGGTGTTCAATTCTCCTCTTCCTCTATTTTAACTTCCATTTAACTTATGAATAACTAATACAATATGTATAATACTTATTTTGTGATTTTCATAATTTGTGTGGTTCATAAAGTATGGATCATGGATGTTGAAATGTACAATGGTCCATAATATTTTCTTGAAGGACTTCCTCATTGTAAAATGAAATTGGTGGGTTAGGGGGAGAAAGGAAGAAGATGTATCATTAGATTCAATTATAAATAATTGCAAAACAAATATATTTGATGAATACCAGGAAAAACCAAAAGCTTTCCAAGTATTATGTGCATTTGAGCAAGTTGTGTTTTTCTTGTTGTAGTAGTTTAAGAAAATTTAATGAAATATTACTTGTGAAATTTTGAATGTTACTTCTAGGAAATCCATTTAAATTGATCAATGGAGATGGCTTAGTGAGTACAATGGGAGGACTATGGCTATTTGAGATTTCAATAATTTATTTGTAGTTTGATGAGAATTTTCCATACCTTCATGGAATACATTCAACAAAATATTAAACAATATAATTTTTTTGCAATTATTTATAAGCATGAATCAATGCAAAAAATGTATTTATAATTGAAATGAATGTTTTTTTTGTGAGAAATTCATAGTGTTGGGTACTATAAAGGAGACAATGCTCCTTACATTAAAATTACATTTCAGAACTTTTGAAATAATGTGTAATAAAGTTTCATTTCAAGATTATGTAAATAGTATATAATATTATAGTACAATTATAATCTCTATTGACAATGAATAGTTGTAATTGTAATTGTTGGTTTACATAAATAAAATATTGTAACTTTATTTTTTACACTTTCAATTTGTCCTTAGCTCTCTTGAGTTGCTTCCCATGTTACATTTATGTGATTTATTCTTCAATAATTAGAGGCATAGGTATCTACAAATAGTTAGAGTTATTACCATTACTAAAATTTATATTTTTTATTTACATAATAGAATATTACCATTTTACATTCCTATTAGTTGTGGTCCAATAATCAACAACACATTTTTTTAAAACTATTTAAGCAATATATGTAATAGTATAGTTTTATTATACTCTCTATTGTCTATCAATAATTGAACTTGCAACTATTATTTTAAAAATAAAATATTGTGATTTCATTTGTATACTTCCCCTATCCAATTAGTTCTATTGAGTTACTTTCCATGTCACATTTCAATTACTTATTTCCTAACAATCAATAATGTACATGCCTACAAATAGTTGGATTTATTACCACTAATTAAAATAAAAAATTCTTTTTTACTCCAATAATCTTTTTTAAAGTATGGATCATGGATGTTGCAATGTACAATGGTTCATAATATTTTCTTGAAGGGCTTCCTCATTGTAAAATGCAATTGGTGGGTTAGGGGGAGAAAGAAAGAAGATGTATCATTAGATTCAATGTTTCTCACATAAGTATGACCATGTTGTACATCATCAAGTTCATTGGTATTGCCATGTGGCTCTACATTGTTTAGGTAATATGGAAATGGACTTGTGCCAATTTTTAAATGACTATTTAAGGGTTTGATTGGTAGATTTTCATTATCATTAACTCCTCCAGCTTTGATTACATTTTTGTCAATGAGGTCTTGTACCTTATGTTTAAGACCTATAGAAAAATTGAACATAGTGATCTTTAATGTGATGATAGTTGCAAAATATTTTATCATTATATGCTTTAAGAAGTGATTCGTTTGAACTAAGTGAATAAACTTAAGGGGGTGTAAGTAAATTAACACTCAAAGTTTAAAGCAGATTGTCAATAGATTTTTGAAATTTAGTAAACTTTATAAAAGCAAATCTAGCTTACATGAAGAAATATGAAGTGTTAGCAACTTGATGAACACTTTTTTGTCACATTGTTATGCTTAGAAAATAACTATTGATATTTAGAAGGGTGAGAAGTATCTTTGCTTGAAGATCCATTTTTGAAGGCATTTTTTGCTAATAATTTGAACTCTACAATTTTCACATATGCACTTAAAACTATAAAAAAGAGTCAAGATATAATATTGAATTGACTTAAGTTGACCCTTTCTAAAAATACTTCCAAATCAAAATCATGTAAAAAGATTATCATTTTTTAATATAAAGTTTGAGTGACATAAACATTGATGCACTTATTTAATCCGTAAACACATTCAAATAAATCAACAATTATAAATCTAAACCCATATTAAATTTAGATTTATAAAAATATTAGAAAGCAAAAAAAATCACTCACAAACAACTTACAAATATTGTTAAAAAAAATCTATTTATATTATATTATATAACACTATAAAAGCATACCAAGCGAAGGCAAGAATCAAATGCAAGCTAGGTAATAGGACGCTTTCTTCAAAACCATAAACGGACAAAACTGTAACTAATTTTTGAAAAAACTCATACAAATCCAACCTAACGGTTATTTTGAGCGCACATATCTTGCTTTTAGTTTTTCATTTGTCGAGATTCTACATTGTCTTTCTGAAGGGTAATCATTTCTTGCTTTTTCACGGAAAAAACTTGGGTCATGCCATTCAGGTACGATTTGTATGCTACTTTTAATGTGATGCTACTTCTAATGCTAACAGTGCCCCCGCTCAAGTATTTAAGAATTTCCAAGTTTTCTGAAGGGTATGCCAATTTGTGGGGCAGCCAGCACCAAAATGTTTCGCAGGATGATTACTCTGTTACAATCAGAATAGATAGATCATCTGGTAAGACACCATTAGCAATGCAATTCTTTTCTGTTTTGTATTGTTTAAGCATCTTTTATATGAATTGAATTGAATGAGATGATGAGAGGCTTACATGTATGGCTTCTTCAATGCTGCTGTTAAACTCCAGGCGGGATATACTGCAGGGATCATCACTTCATTCTACGTATGTACTGTTAAACCTATACATGCAAAAGGGTTAAGGGTTAAGGGTTAAGGGGTTATCATCAGTTTGAATGTGATGCGAGTTTTTAATGGGTGATTCGTAATGACCAGCTTTCGAACGGCCAAGTTTATGAAGGATGGCACGATGAAATAGACATAGAATTCTTGGGAACAATACCTGGAGAGCCATACAAATTGCAGACCAATGTTTATGGCAACGGTACGGGAGACGGAAATCTCATCGGTAGAGAGCAGCAATTTCATCTCTGATTCGACCCAACCCAGGATTTCCACAACTACAACATTCTCTGGACGCCTTCTCAAATCTTGTAAATTTTTTTTTCCTTGATAATCTCACAGCAGAGCTGACAAAGCATTTACAAGCTAACATGCTAAGATTTGGGGTTTCGATTATGAAGTGATAGAGGATTGTGTAACTTTGAAACAGGGTATACGAAGGTCACAGCAATCAAGAATCTTCACTCATTGCACCTCTGCATTCAATGGTGAGTCTCACACATCTTTCTCGACCTTTTTGTTTGTGTGTCTATTTTTTGGTTGTGTTTGCTGTCCCTCTGTTTTGTTGACTTGTGTTGGATGTCTGATATGACATTGGGCATGCCTTGTTTATTAGGCCTTCTTGTTGTTTGTATGAACTTATTTACCGATTTAAGCAGTGTTGGCGCTTGTTTTTTAGCTAGTTGTCTGTAAAATTGTACAATAGACATAAAAGTCTCTATCCATAAAATTGTTATAAGAAGATCCAAATATTACAGCAAATGTGAGAAGTGTCTTTATCTATTAAATTTCAAGAAACTCCAAAAATTACAGTAAAAAAGAAAAACATCCATATGCGGGTTGTTTTTGAGCCTGCCTAATTTCACTATCTGCTATTGAAAAAGAAAGGTACCATGCCCGTCAGATCCTCAGCCCTGCAAAAAATCCACACGTTACTTCAATTTTTTTTCTTATAAACAATAAGATGTATCACACTAATCTCTGGCTTACCATCATCTGCTGCACTGGTGAACCTACTTGTGCTATCATTTTTTGCCCTGTGCCCTGCGAGTAAAATCCAAAAACAGAGTGCATAGCATATTAAACGAAAAACCAGAAAAACAGAGTGCATAGCATATTAAACAAGTGAATCGTGCTTGAATTTGACCCGCGTTCTGGATTCGAGATTCAGGTGGACACTTGCATCTACTATCATGTGTTTTGTGCACCAATTAAAATTATAAAATATCAAATTCACATTATAATATACTGTAATGAACTTAGATTCAAAGAGAGGAGGGTCCTGCATTCCGCCTGCAAACTTCCGTGGGATTTCCTGCAACTAACAATTAATTTACCACTAACAAAGATTTTCTTTTCAATACCATAAACCAAAATTTGCGCGCATTGAATTACCAAAAAGGAAGTAAAGTCGCCCGTCATAACCTTATAAAAAGATAACCCCTTCGAATTGAAAAGCGAAGAAGGGTGGCGAGCTACACGGACAATACAGCATGTTCTGCATGCACACCCATCATTCTCCATTCCTGATATTACTCCAAACTAGCAACTCCAAAATCCATTCTCACGTCTACGATGGATGAACTCAATTTCCATTTTCCATACGTGCGTTGTGATGAATAAAAGTTAAGGAATCATGACGAATGAGAGTGGGATTGGACAAAAATAGCAACTGCGCCTCTCACGCCCTTCGAACTTCGCGTCGATCCAATTTCTACTATTGAATGATAATGAGATTAGACATTTCTCCTCGAGCGTATCAATCAATGATTGATGGAGTCTTCTGATTGTTACTGTTCCTTTAAGGAGTATCAATCAATGATTGATGGTGTCCTTGTGGCATGGTTTTGCAGATCTTGTTTATCTCATTCTCTTCTAACACTTTATGAAATATGACACGGTAAATTAATAATAATTGATTATATATTGAAAATTTAAATGATATGGTTTATGGTTAAGTGTGTTGAAATTAGTGGTGATTTTTTTTTTCATTTTAGAGTTTAAGCTCAATTTTAGTGGACAATTTTCTATATGAAGATTTAGGTGAAGTTATGTGTTTGTGTGGAAGTTTTGTGAAACATAGTAATGTAAAGATTGAGAGAGATATAGAACTGAAATAGTAATTTTATTTGTATTGATCTGTCAATCCTTTACATAACATTCTTTTGAGAAAGATTTGCGATTGTTATCTTCTAATCAACCTATTTATCTCTTATGTCAATACCTTTATGTTGATGTTATAAATATGTATGTATAAATTACATACTGTGAAGGTTGAGAGTCATTATAAAAGTTGAATCGTTTTCCTCTAGAAGTAGAATCACCTCAATGTGTGACTCCTCATCTCTTGATGGTTGTGGTTTTAAACCATTTGTAGGGATGTGTGATTTTTAAGCAAATGGCTTGGTTTAGTGTGACCTTAGGGGTGCTACCTAGATTGTCATGTTAACTACACTATCCAATGTTCAAAGTATGACACTTAGAACAACATGATGATGAGTAGCATGAGCAAGACTTTACAATTTGGATTGAAGGTGTGTTGAACCTTACTAAATCCATGGTAGAGATTGCATAAGGTTTTTCATAAATGTGGCTACTACAAATGTGTCTAATCTTGTGCAAAGTGCTTTGTGCCACTGTTGAAGGATGTGAAATCCTTGCTAGAGACATATGCATGATCCTTGTGTTATTTTGAGCAATATATAGGAGGTGTTCAACTGTTCCACAATTCATTGGTGCATTGTCACAATTATCACAAGCTACGAGAATGGTATTGGTGTTACCACATGAACAAATGCTAGCAAATCTTCCTATATTAGTTACCCATCCTTGTGAAGTAATAGCATTGATTGTGTTAATCCTAGATAGCAAGCATGGAAACTTGACCTCTAGAACTTATTTCTTTGTAAACCATTTGGCTTATTATTGGAGCAAGCCCTCTCTGACAACTTTATGTATAGGTGTGAAATATTTTTGTGTAAACATGATTTCCAAAATCTAATCTCTTTATCGTTATAGGTTATGCATCATTTGGTGGTGAAGTGCAAAAATTTGAGTATGCATATATAGCTATATGACACAATCTTCTTTGGATTTGATGTGACATGTATTGAGCATGAAATCACTTCAAAAATCTCCACTATAAGGATTTTCATTATACATACACTTATGACTATGTATGGATGTACAAAGAGTATATTTTAGACCTCCATTGAAACCACATCATAAACTATCTCCTCTTCAAATTATAAAATATCAAATTCACATTATAATATACTGTAATGAACTTAGAACCACCATGCCGAAATTCATAGAGGCTATTTCAACCAATCCTGCCCAATAATAGTTCTTAATCACCATTTCCACATTCACACAGGGGATGCCAAAGGCTTGCCATAATTTTTCAATGTTCTAGCCAAAGGAATCACTCTTCTCCCACAAGTAAACGGGTGGAGAATTGTGCCACAAAGAAGCCATACTTTCCAAGATCACCACCACCATAAACACACCCTCAACATATTAATAGTAGTTTCAATGGAGTTTAAATAAATTCGATCAAACACCAACATAGGAAGAAATGAAAGCTGAAAATCCATCAGTATAGAGGCACAAAAAAATGGATGCACCAAAATATGGAGTACCATAAACATACGATCAGAGAAAATGAGAGAAACAGGTGTATCCTATTGTACCTAAATCCTACGTAACAATAAGGTTGGGAATAACTGTGATCCACATCACAAGGTTGCACATATCCAACATGTCTGAGGAAGGATAAATTAGACACGGGAATGGCAGGTGTCAAGCAAGGAAGAGGGATACAGAACAATAGATATTGAATCAATTACAATAATCATGAATTAGCACCGACGATCGTTTCACATCAGTAGCATTACTGCCACATGAAAAATAACGTGCCAACCCCAAAATAAATCATAACCCAAGAAAATAAGATCACTTCGATTGCCATTTCACCTTCAAGAATCCTTACAAGTGTAGAAGTAACATTGCCATATTGGACTTGCACCGTCCAGATCCAGCAATTGACAGTAAACAGACAACCTTTTCATACAATGGGAAAGCAGAGGCATATACGATTGATTTTAAGGAACTTCTCTCCTTTCCTCCTGTGAAAGCAAGGAGGATTTATCTCTGGCCCCTACATTAACAGTTTCAAAACAACCATTCTCACTACTTGTATATAATTTTCTGTACATTCTTCATTTTCATTATTTTGGATTTTTTTTCATGAAGACATTGTGATTGATTTCCCCAAGTTTTCTACCACTGGATGGAGAGCTTCTATCAAGCTGACCAAAACTTGCAGTTTCTATGGGAGATAATGGCCTGCTTGAGCTAAGAAATGCTTCTGTAACAGGACAGCCCTGATGTAAATTGTCTATTGCATTGCATTTCATATTAACCTATAAAAAGAGATCGATGCACATGGAAGCCACTATTGTCACATCAAGGGTTTCTAAAATATTAAAAAAATTACAAGTTCATTTCTACCTCACATCCATCCCAATGACAATTCAGCGAACCTAGCACAATGTCAAATTTATGACATTCAGGCTATTGCTTTTTCTGAAATGCTGTGCATTGAGCTTTATATTATTAAGCTTGGGCCTCTGTGCTGCTGCTATCAAAGCCATCAGAATCATGGATCGATGTGCTCTCACTATTTTCTATCATGCCAGAATCATCCTCAAACCGTGCAACTGTTTCCAGCAGTTCTGACTGAAGAGATGGATGATTCTCCCTCAAATATTTGAATCCTTCTGACTGCACAACCTCTAATTGTATAGACATTGTCTATGGATATGCTTTGAAAGATTCTTGCCTCACACAAACTCTTTAATCTATCTAGCATAAACCAATCTGTTATTGCAAGTAAACATTCAGCCATTGACCAAGACATTGAAGGGCAAGGAGGTGAAGCAGTCACTGGCGATGACCATACGTGTTCATCCATATCTGGAAGGGTGTCTCCGTAGATAAAATGTAACATAGCCTGCATTACATTCAATAGAACAACACAAATAAAATCAGTCTAGTGAATATAGATACAATTTCTTTCAAACTAATGTAAATGGAAGAAATGGTTTCATGATCATTGGCAAAACAAAGCTTACCTTGAACACTTTTGGCTGCATGTCTCCAATGAAATTTTCTTTATTATTCTGCTACTGTGAGGACCCAAAAAACTGGGATTTGAAAACAGGGGAACGAGCTGCGAGCACCAATCTGTGATCATAAGATCTCTCCCCTGCTACATTAAATATGATGTCTGCAGTTTCCTCAGCTTCCCAAATTGTTGACTCAGGTTTGTTTCAGGGATGGCAACATGGTGTGAGTTAGGGCTTTCAGTCACAGATACCACAACTCCAACCGTACAACAAATTTTCAAAGTATCATCCTTTACAAAATCAGATGTGTCCAACAGACATCACCTCACGAAACGTTTGTAACCCCTAGAGATCCCAAGATTGTGAAATGCACAAAAAAGTAAAAGGAGGTAAACAGATTATGGTGAGCTCCCTTGTTATATGGGACCCCAATTCTCCAAATCATATATATCTGCTACCATGTATTACCAATAGTTTTTTTTTTTTTGTTTTTTGTTTTTGTTTTTGTTTTTTTTTAATATTTCGTTACAACAGCGGTGTTCCTGCGACCTAGCCCAGCGGCCTAGCAACCCTTATCTTGGGTACCTGGGGCGAGATGGGGCGAGACTAGTCCCCTGTGGGTGAGATCCGCCGCCCGCAAGTAGTCCCACCTCTTAAACCTGGGAGTGGAGTCGAACCCGAGACCAATGGGAAGCAAACCCACTGCCGAAGCCAACTCTACTACCCGTTCGGGCTGTATTACCAATAGTGTTGTGTATAGCAACAACATGAGAATTGAATAATAGAGAGTCAAGACCACTAGAGCAAATATTTTGTACAAGTTAGGATGCATAAGATGTGCATTGATCATCGGAATATGGAATACCCATCAACCATGTAAGAAGAATTTGCTCTATGCATGTGAAACACAATAAGAATGATGAGGGAATTGATGTCCTTGCAAGTATCTATGTGAACGTTAGCATACATAATAGGTCTAAATAAGTTCCCATCAAGAACTGCAAATAGTAACCAATGATTGCCACAATAGTAACAAAGACTTTACCCATGCCACAGTATTTTCTATCTTACATATATTTCAAAAATGTCAGATTTGTGAAAGTTATAGACTAGCCTTGTTTATGTTTCTGCCAAGACAACATTACAAATAATTAAAATGAGAGCATGCCATTTTATATTAGAGGAGAATCCTCAAAACACTTTGTATTTTCATTATATATGTTAATTTTGATTTAAAGATGGATAGAAAGCTATGTAAATCTTTAAGAATAATATAACAAATCTTTTATTTCATTTTCTTAATATTTATTTTCAATTTTATATTACTGTTTTACATATACATAATAAATAATAATTATTTTTCTTATTATGCTATTTATACTCAACTTTATATCAATGTTTTGCATGAAATCATATGTTAAAATGATTTCATTTATTTTTATTTAATAAAATAAAAAAAAAAAAAAGAATAAAATGAAAACTTTAAATCAAAATAATGCAAAATCAATAATAATTTTCTTTTTAATGAATATAGGAGAGAAGCAAAGGATTGACATGAAGATGAGAAGAATGTGATTGAGCACTTACAAACAAAATTAAAATATTAACAGGTATGCAATTTATTTTTTCACCAATTTTATATCTTTATGTGGTAGGTGTCATTACATTACAGTGTTCCTCCACCATGTTTGAATGGTGTCCAGAATTATGGATGAGTTGGTGTAAGTAGCATGTTGGTGAAACCTAGAAAATAGGTTTGGTTCTATCTTTTTGGAAGATGGAACTAGGGTTTAGGACCTTTCCACCTATTTTCTTCAATTTTCACTCAAGGAAACCCTAAAGATCTCAAGCAAATGATGGAATTAGGGAAAGAGATCTGTAGTAGGATGTCGTAGGGTGTGATTAAATACAATAAGGGGGTTCACCAACAAGTGAGGTTTGGAAAGACAAGTAGCATGCAAAACCTAACAATGTAACTTAGAAAATGAACTCAAATCAAAATAGCAAATTGAAGAAGGACAAAGGTGCACCTAGAAAGTTGAAGAGGCTCGGAACAAGGTTTGAAATCCTAAAAACTTGACTTTTTAAGCACATTGGGACTCATACGTCAGTAGGTACGATTCAGTCCCAGTTTAGGGTTTCAAGCTAAAATCAGAATTTGAAACTGTTGAATTGGGATCTGTAGAAAATGCCTAAAATCTGGTATATTGGGACTCATGCCACAAGTGGTGATTTAGTCTCAATATCAGGGTTGATTTGAAACTCTAATATCCTTTAGTGGTCTTCTATAGCTTCTCTCATGTCAAATCTCCATTCTCTCCTATCAAATCTCTAAATCTAAAACATTGAATTACAATCTATAGATGAATTTTTGTGATTTTGTAATGTAGATGACAATTTTGACAATTTTTCTCCAATCTTGAGCTCTTTAATGGACCTTCAACCTAAATCTACAAATCAAACACCAAAGAGAGGGAAAAATATTGTTTTGTTAATGGATAGGGGTTTGCCTTGGTCAAACCCTGTTTTGGTAATCAAACCTTGAAATGAAATAAAATAGAAAGAAGGAATGATGAATGAACAAATAAACTATGTTGCAACTCACCAAACGTTTGAACAAAAGGCTGCAAACTTGTATGCAATAGCTAGTATGAATGTGGATCTTGAATTTTTCTTGTATGTTATAGATCTTTATTTGAATGCTTGCTTGAATCATATGAACTTACATCACAAATTTTAGCTCAAAAACAAACATGATGCATGATGACTTTGACATGATGCTTGAATGTTGAATGTTCCTCTAAATTGTTTGATAATCAACTCTTGAATGTATTTGAATTCTATTGAATGCTCTTGTGATCATAAATTTTCTATAGGAATGCTCTCATCAATTTGCTAGATGACTTGTAAAATTGCTAGGAGCAAATATGTGAAATAACCTTGTATTTATACTTGTTTATGCCAAATTTCTTAAAATTAAAACACTATAAACCGACATCAGATCTAGGAGAATAAAATCCCACCAAGATTTGAATTCAAAATTAGGTCCAAGCTAAGTGGGACTCATACACTAGTTGAGGCGTATGAGTCCTAGTAGGCTAAGCTTGGGACACAAATTTGAAGAAAAGGTTGGGTTTAATGTCAAATTCAAGTTTAGGCCCCAAAACTTAGGTCGGACCCATATGCCTAAGGTCGCGTATGAGTCATAGATCACTAAATCTAGACCATACAAACAAAAGTCATTAAATTATGAGTGGTCATTTGATATGTGTCAGGATTATCCTCAGAAAGATGCATTAAATAAGTCTTGTGGATGAAAAATAGGGCCAAATAAGGTATAAAGAAGCCCAATTTTAGTAGGGAGGGCCCAAACAAGTGTGAAAATGTAAAGGGATACATTTTTCTACACTACAGTTGGAATGATTTCAAAGGTGTATGCCTTGGTTGATCTTGATTTTAGATATGAGGTGATGGATAAAGAGGACAATGGTGTTTTGGAATAGGAATGCTAGGTGGTGGAATGTAAGGACACAAGATGGATGGAGGAGATGAAGGACTTTGTTAAATAGGACATAGGGACCCAAAATGGATGGAAGGAATGAGGGATTGGGATTTGGAACATAAGGGCCCAAGATAGATTTGGAGGATGAGGAACATGGATATTTGGTTTTAGATGGATGGATTTTAGATTTAGGATGGGTGGAAGGAGTACCAACGTCTAGAGCCTTATAGCCAAGGCCATGATAATTAAGATTTTCTTTGATATTAAGGAATTCTAAAATTCCTTGCTCATGAAGGCCTAACCCTTTGCCTCGATAATGCACGACTTTAAAAATATTTTTACCAATGGGATACTTATTATTTCGGAAGGAAGATGTGAGTCCATTTTGGGGGAGATATGGCATGGAAGGAATGATAGTCTCTTGGAGTAGACCAGCATGGATGAAAGTGGAGGAATCCAATTGGTAAGTAGGGGGTTCATGGGTAGCTTGGACAGGGGTGATGGGCTCTTGTGGGGGATTAGGATCATGAGATGAAGATGAAGGGATGCTTTGATCTTGACTTGGGATAGGATCATGGGATGGGGTAGATGGTACAGTGTTCTCTTGGTTGTGAGATGGAGGGTGATCATGATATGAAATGGTAGGGGTGTTTTGATCATGAGAGGGGAGATGATCATTAGATGAAGTGGTAGGTGTAATTTGATCTTGATCTAGAGAGGGACCATGTAATGGAGTGGAATGGGTATTTTGATCCTTATATGGAGGGGGGTCTATGTTAGCATGATTTGGATTAGGAGATGGACATGGTTCATTTGATGTGGATGGTGTGATGGGGGAGGAAGTTTGGATAGATGCTTCAACTTGAATGGATGGAGTAGTAGAGGATTCATGAGACTTAGGGGATTGAGATTTATCTTGATGTGGAGGTGATGAAGGTGGATGCATGACATAGGAATATTGTGCAACTTTTTGTTTGCATGGGGAATTATGCACCTTTGCAAATAGTCCTTCGAGGAAGTTATTAGGAGGGACATGGGGTGAATTTTATTGGTAAGATTTGTTGTGATGTGGATTGCAAGGATGTGGGAGATGAACAAGTGGAATAAGAGTTGGAATTTTCCATGGTTTGGTAAATGGATGATGAGGATGAGGAGCTTGAAATGGATGTGGAGATGGGGAGATGGGATGGGGAGTTTTGGCTAAATTTTTGGTCTCCCTTGTCAAAGGAAGGGGAATGGTAAGCAAGAAGTGATGGGTTGGGATTGGTTGAAAGTGGGGAGGGTGGAAGTTTAGCACCAATACCAAGGAGATAGCTAAGCATTACATCCTTACCATTATTAAAGTAGTGGATGAGGAGATGATTGGTGATGGGATCCCATGAGGATGATATAGGTGATGATGGTGTGTGTGGGATTGGAGAGGAACTTTGTATGGGTGATTGGTGAAGGCTTGGAGAATTTTGTATAATGATCATGAATTCAAGGAAATCCAAAATACTCTCACTATCATCATAGGGATTAGGATATGGGTGCATGATATTTGGTTGGGTGGAAGTGGATGGTGTATTAGAATAGATTAGGTTGGATGGAGGATAACTTA
>VDFB02189376.1:0-14174 GCA_007258455.2 Sequoia sempervirens
ATGCAAATTATCCAATGCCAAAAATTATGGTGAATTAACTAACAGTCAAAATAGAAACCATGATTGCCAACTTGAGCACTCCATTTGGTCTTATCCTCCTTTTTAGAAAGATGCTCCTTAATTTTCTCCTGGTTCACACTTAAACTTCCTCTTATTATGCTATTTCTATAACAACTCTTACACACTTTACAAGTTGTCATAGTTACATTTAGCAACTTCCATGACACTAAATGAGATTTACAAATTGGTAAACTCAAAACTACAAGTGACACATAGTGCAACTCCAAGTGGGATGCCCCAATTATGCGGGTATATGTAAATTGCCTTGCCAAATCTGATATAAAATCTCTGTTTTTTTGCCTTGGGAATTTTGGCAAACACTTGGTGTGCAAACTGAAAATTGCTGGTAATTGCTTTCTGTTTGAATTGTTTTGGTTTTGAATGATGCAATGGTGTTTGAAATCATCAACTATCAAAGCTAAATGTCTACAAATGCAACCTGAGATGAAGTGCAAGTATTTTTGTATTTTCCCAATGCAATAGATGACTGAATTTCATGAAAATGTGCAACTACAGCAAACTGGTATTTTGTCAAACAATTTGTGTGCAAACCCAAACTCCATGATATTGCAATATTATGATCTCCAAAGTGTTTATAAACTTGGAACCAAATATTATGACTGATTTACAATATCAAGTGCAATTGGACAGCTAACAAGATTCCACCAAAAGCCTATCCTATATGCAGATGTACTTTTCATAAAATGCAAGATTACAATATGAAGTTGCTGCTGGGCAGCGATTAACCTTTCTACAATCCAATCTTCTAAATGAATGCAATGTCTACAAAAATGAAGGAACCTGGAAATGACGCCATGGATAGATAAGATGCAGCAAACCGAATTCGATCTTCTCAAATCATCTTCTTCTTGGCAGCGATTTTCTCCCTTGATGCTAGGCGAATCTTCTCCAACCCAAACTGTAATTTTATCTGCCTTCAAAGCTGAAATAAAACTGGTCTTTTGAGCGCCCAGCTTTGTCACCAATTCAGTCCTAATTCATCCTCTCAAGGCCGCGCCTAAATGCCCAAAGGAGAGCCACGATTTTTTATGATAATCAATATAAAAATCGAATCACCCTTGACTATGGAAATTCGTCCTTTCAGCTGCAAAATCATCCTTCAACTGTGATTTAGATTCTCTTCCCAAACTGAAAAATGATTATCAAAATTCTGTGAATGTATTTCTCCAAAAATCGAACTCCCAATGCAAATGCTCAATAACCTCCAAACTGAAAATGACTTCACCAAAAATCTGCAATTATTCTTCAATTTGAATTCTCCAAAATTTGGCCAAAGGGCATTAAATTTTGCCACCAATGGAAGACTTAAGTATCTCCCTCTCCAATCCAGCTAGGGTTGATATTGCACAACCGAAACCAGTACTCAAGAGTCTTCAAACCCTCAAGCAATGCAAGCACTCAGCTTATACCTCATAGGCATGAAAATAGATGAACTCAAGATATGTCAAATGGCTTGCATTCAGCCCCTTCTAAAGAATTATCAACCATCACCAAGAAGCTTCTAGAAAATAATATTATTTTATTCTTCAAGTGACTTTATAATATAACATTTATTTTTAATCACTTTATTAAATTAATTAAATATAAAGCTATATTTTTAATATTAATTTATTGAGATAACTTTACAAGTAATTAATTTAATATTTATTCCCTTATTTCTCCTTTTAGCCTTTCGAGAATAATTAAAGGCTAAACGATGTAATCCCCTTAGTTGACATCGACATATCAGCCGAGGATAGCCTATGCTTGGCTCGTAGGCTAATGAGGCATGGTGAGAGAGTCATCTAGCAGTCATTTGGTGATTTCTTGGCTCAGTATTTGATTGGAGTAAGGTTTTCCATCATATATCATTATTGTTTCTATTTATGGAAACTTTATTTTATAATGTGATGTTGAGATGCACTTTATTAATAATGTTATATTTTTATATTTTATAAAGTGCAAATTAAATTAAAATATATTGGAACCTTCTAGAAGTCGAAATTAATATTATTTTTGTTGAGGCTGACCTCTAGAGGAAAAAGCATAAATAGACCTTGAGGTCTCACTATTGAGCATGGAGATTTGATGTTGATGTTTGATGAATTCTTCTTGAGTGTTTGTGGAGCCAAGTGGTCTGCAGATAATCAATTTGTCTTTGGGAACGAAAACTCCCATTGATAGCATAACTGAGGGAGTGAAATATCTCTTGAAGGGTTGCAGATTGGAGGTGATATTTCAGTCACTTCATCGGGCATAATTTGTGGCCAAGGGCCAATTTTGAAGATCATTCTATTGGAGACTATTAGCATTGAAGAATATTATTGGAGGCATCGATTATTCGAAGAGGAGAACCAGATTTCTATTGAAGAATTTTCTGATGCTAAGTCTGAAGCAACAGGGACGCCATTAGAGACTTCTTTTCATTCGCTAGAGCTCATACTTGCATCGATTCTCATTGGAGATTGGGGCGCATCATTCCTAGGGTTATGCTGAATGTGTTAGAAGCTATTGGAGGCTTGGAAGCTGCTTAGATTATTTTATTTCCTCATTCCAATCAGAACAGGGGCGACTTCTTCAAAAATTCATATTGGCTGCATAGGGTCTTCAACTTCTAGAATATTCATTGCTTCTTCATTGGGAATACAAGGAGTGGCTCCTAAACCCGGGTTCCTTTATTATTTTTCATGCATGTTAGATGCCATTTAGTTGCATAATAAGTGGTATGGATGTAGGTTACAGTCTATATCAGACTTTGCATTAATTCATATGTAATTTGCCAAGAGTCTTGGCTGAGTTAGATTATGTTGTATTGGAAAGAATATTGCATTGATGGAGTAATAGAAGTAGTTTCTCAAATTCATGTTACAATTATTACCTGCAATCAAAGTTTTGAAATCAGTTAGAGTTTGCAAGCCAATTGTTTGTAAAGAAATCTTGGCTGTAGATGCATCATATTTTCTTAGTGCTTTATCTAAATTGCATTAAAAATTGAAGAGAGCATAATATTTCATTGAGGAGCTTGCATAGAAATTGTAGAAGTGTTTAAAAACTATCTTAGCATCCATTTCTATCAAGCAACTTCAAACTGAAACCCTACATCAGCAAGTTACGAGTTTGCACATGAACTGTTTGACGAAATTACAAGCAGCAAATGTAGAAACCCTAGTTTCCCCCTGATACTGATCCTGACTGAGTTTTGAGTTTTTCTGAAGGTTTTTGGTTTTTTTGCAATTTTTGAGTTTTTGATGCAATAAATGAATGGTACGGCTTTGATAGAAATTAATAATAAATTCAATAAAAATGCTAGGTAACCAATATGCATAGGAAATACAATATAGAATGAAGGCGTTTCCTTTATTATTCAAATGATCTCAATACAACAAGGATCTGCTAACATGCAACAATAAAATAATGATTTTTATTTGTAAAAACCTGGTAAACCAGCAAGTTGAAGAAGGTACAGATTTGTACGGCTGCAATGAATGATCTTCTTCTCCCTCTGTCTGATGATCTCTGATGATGCCCAAGAAGTATGCGCCAATACTGGAGATGATAAGATGATCCCAATGCAAGCGATCTATGCTCAAGAGAAAATACGCCCTTTTTATGATGGTACGGCCCTGGTACAGTTTGTACGGCCTGAGTACAAATCAGCAATTAATAAATGTACGGCCTCCTTGCTTATTAATGTCTGGAGGTTTGAATATGGTGCGCCCAGGTAATTAGATGCTTTCTGAATGATAAAATATGTTGAAGCTCTGTAAATGAATTAACTCTGAAGATCAATGATTTCCACTGAGTGAGAAAACCTCTGCTGGCAATAGATCAAGTGTTATTTCACACTCTCTGAATTGCTTCCAGTGGAGATGGCTCGTTCCCCAAGGAATTCAAACTTGAAACCCTAAAGTCTCTTGCTCAGATCAATTTGATCAGTTCTCAAAATTCAATAATCACACAATGGCTCAAAACCCAAGGCAAATCCTCTAATATGCTGAAAAGTGCGATTTCCTTAGGAATAGGGTTTTAATTAAAATTTGACTTTTTAATTCTTTTATTTCTCCATAGTCCTCAGTCAAATATTTAAATCATAATTTAAATGCCAAATGGGCCCCTTCTGATGATGGCGCACCCCCTCAGTGAGAAATCACTTAAGTTATAATTTAATATTATAACTTTATATTATAATCATTAAATAATTAATATTTAATCAATATAATTAAATATTAATATCTTCCTCGTTAATCATCCGATTCACATCGAGTGAAAGTGAACGGAAGTGATTAGAATCACTTAAAGCCATCACGCTAAAATAGCAAGGGGTCCCTGCTTTGCTGCCAAGGCTCAAAATAGCAGTGCAAAAGCCTCCGTCGAGCCCAAGCGGCCTGTGATCCAAACTCTGCACTTGGCCCGAGGCAGGCCGAGGCTCGAGAGTGACCCTCCAGAAATGGAGTCTATCTGACCCTCACAGTGGAGTGTAATGGGCCAATCACAGTACTCAGAGATGTCGAGAGGGACTTGACAAATTAGAACGAACTGTGATCAGATTTGAGCAAGGCTCATTCTGATCAGTATCAAAGCGGTTTCCTGCCATCCTTTCGTCGAAATCGTCTTCATTTATGCAACAAAGTGACAGGACCAAGAGATATATAGCTAGAGAAGAAAGGAAGCAGACACAAGACACATTATCAGCAGTTGAGGCAGCAAGGGACAAAGAGATTGGTGGTCCTATGGAGGAAAGAAGAGAGGGAAGTCCTCCTAGAAATGAGAAGAATGGTGATAGAGAAGTACTTGACACCTTGAGGGGTTTAAGGGATGGTCAGCAGCAGGTATCTGGGGTACTTGAGCGACTTGAAAACACCTTACAGCAGTTGGTCTTACCTAGAAGGCAGCCCCAAGATCATGATGATGATAGGAGCATAGCTGGTTCAAGGAGAATACTAAGAACATCTTCCCGCACTGCAGACAGACCTACAAGACCCACCTTCTTGAGGGAAGAACGTGCAGTAGAAGAGAATGTTGAAGATGTTGAGGAGCCTACCTTTGCTGATGCATATATGGCTGCTCATGATGAATGGCAACTATTGACACCACAAGCACAAGAGCTTATGCATTTTGATCGTTTTGTACAAACAAGGATGGACTACTACAGGTCTCGACAGGAGAGGAGGCCTCGGAATCAGAATAAGGACCTTAAGCAAGCTACTAATAAGCTCACATTGTCCATGTTTGATGGTAGTGGCAAGATTACTGCACAGTCATGGATTCATAAGTTGGATACCTTTTTGGCTCTTCGACCCATGACAGAAGAAGAAGCCATTAAGTTTGCCACTTTGCACCTGGAAGGAGCAGCACACGAATGGTGGTATCATGGATTGGTAGCACTACAGCATAATCAGATTACATCCTATCAAGAGTTTGTGGACAGACTTGTGGAACGTTTTGATAGGAAAGACCCAGAGTCATATTTCAGGGATTTAGCCCAACTCAAGCAAGTTGGAAGTTTGGAGAGCTACATTGGAGATTTTCAGAAATTATCGGTGATGGTCCCTAACATCTCAGAGAGACGGTTGGTGGTCCTATTTATTGAAGGATTAATGGAGCCTATGAGAGGATGGATAAAAGCCTTTGATCCTCCTACTCTTCAGGAGGCTATGAAGAAGGCTAGGAGTATGGAACTGTCAACACCACATAATAAGTTTGTATCAAAAGGATCTTCCTCGTATCGAGATAATAAATCTTTCTCTAAGAAGAAGAACAAACCAGACTTCAAGGGCAAATCAGCAACTCCTTTGGATCGTGACACACTCAATGAATTAAGGAAGAAGAAGTTGTGTTTCTATTGTAAGGGGCCTTATGATGCAAATCATGATTGTCCCTTGAGACCAAAGGGAAAGGCTAATAGAGTAATGTGGGCATATTATGAAGACTCTAAATCAGAAAAATCAGATCAGCAATCTGATTCTGAAGACTCAGGAGCAGAGCAGGAGGAAGAAAAGCATGAAAGTGAAGAGGAACATGAAGGAGCAATGAGGCAACATGATGCACACATCACTAGCATCCAACAGGAGGGTTCATTTAGGATGCGTGGGGTCCTAGCGGGGCAAAAGATAATCACTCTTCTTGATACAGGGGCAACTCACAACTTCATTGATGCTCGTTTGGTTGATAGGAGAGGCATCGGGACAGAGGAATTTGAGGGGATAAGGGTTAAGGTTGCAGATGGCTATACCCTCAAATGTGAGAAGAGAATTTCAGACTTGCCCATACGATTGAACAACTATGAGTTCAAGACGGACTTCTATGTAGTGAACATGGGTGATACTGACATGGTGCTTGGCATGAGATGGTTACATGATATTGGGAAATTCACCCTTGATCTTAGAGAGATGGAGATGTCTTTCCAGGTTGTTGGGAAGACCCATGTTCTTAAGGCAATTCGAGACTCTAGCTTCAGAATGATCTCTTTCAGGAGAATGGTGAGGCTAGTAAGACATGATATGGTAGAGTGGGCAGCAGAATGTGTGTTGATGCCTACACAAGGGGAACAGCAGAAACCAGAGTACCATCCTGATATCTAGGAGTTAAGGGTTAAGCATACGAAGGTGTTTAGCGAGATTCCTCCAGGCAGACCTCCAGATCGAGGGATTGAGCATATCATCGAGTTGGAGGAGGGCGCCAAGCCTGTCATAGTCACTCCATACAGACATCCCAAGCGACTCAAGGATGAAATTGAAAAGACAATTAATGAGTTGCTGGCCATGGGACATATTAGACCAAGTAAGTCTCCTTTTGCATCTTCAGTAGTGCTGGTTAAGAAAAAAGATGGTACATTGCGGATGTGTATTGATTACAGACTCTTGAATAAGCGAACAATAAAGAACAGATATCCCATCCCTAGAATTGATGAGTTAATAGATGAGTTACATGGTGCACATTTCTTCTCCAAAATTGATCTGAGGTCTGGTTATCATCAGATTCGGGTTAGGGAATAGGACATTGAGAAGACTGCATTTAGGTGCCATTGTGGGCATTTTGAGTTTATGGTTATGCCATTTGGATTAACCAATGCTCCAACAACATTTCAGTCTACAATGAACCGGGTCTTCTATTCACAGTTGAGGAGGTATGTACTGGTATTCTTTGATGATATTTTGGTGTACAGTAAAACATGGGATGATCATATAGCACATCTTGACATAGTATTGGGCATTTTGGGGAAAGAGTCCTTGTATGCAAAGGAGTCTAAGTGTGACTTAGGGATGACAGAGTTACTATATCTTGGTCACATCATCAGTTATGAGGGAGTACGTATGGATCCTGAAAAGATTAAGGCGATTGTTGAATGGCCTACACCAGTGAATCTTACTCAGCTCAGAGGATTTTTGGGGTTGTGTGGATTCTACCGCAGATTTGTTAATGGATATTCACGCCATGCAGCACCACTCACAGACTTGACCAAGAAAGGGGCTTTCGTTTGGACTCCAGAGGCGCAGGATTGCTTTGAGATGTTCAAACTAATCATGACTACATGCCTGGTGCTTGCTTTGCCAGATTTTTCTAAACCCTTTGAGCTGCAATGTGATGCTTCAGGAGAGGGAATTGGTGCAGTCCTTATGCAGGACAAACATCCGATTGCTTTTGAGAGTCGGAAGCTTCGTGGTCCAGAGAGGGGATATAGCATATATGATAAGGAGATGTTGGCCATTATGCATGCATTGGCCAAATTCAGACAGTATTTGGTGGGCAGCAAATTTGTGGTTAAGACAGACCACAACAGCTTGAGGCACTTCCTTGGGCAACGGGATCTTAATGATCGTCAGCAAAAATGGGTGAGTAAGCTACAATCATATGACTTTGATATTTCCTTTGTTAAAGGAACACAGAATATTGTGGCCGATGCTTTATCCCGACGTCCCCACTTAAGCTCTATGACTGGGATTGCGGAAGATTGGAGGCACCTGATAGTGGCAGAATATGTTAAGGACAGTTGGGCTACAGGGATTGTTGATGGATCAGTGCAGGATGACAGGTACACAGTTGTAAATGATCTTATCATTTACAAGGGGAGGATCTATTTGATTCCAGGATCGGAAATGAAAATCACCATTTTGAGGGCCTTCCACGATGCACCTATGGCAGGACATCCCGGCTTTTTCAAAACTTATAAACAGGTGCGAGAGAGGTTTACATGGAAAGGCCTTAAATCAGATGTAATGCAGTATGTTAGAGAATGCCCTGTTTGTCAGCAAAATAAACAGGAGCACACATACCCTGCAGGCTTACTTCAGCCACTTCCAATTCCTGACAGGAAGTGGGAGTGTTTGTCGATGGACTTCATCACTGGCTTGCCTAAAGCCCAGGGGCGAGATTGTATCTATGTGGTTGTAGATCGTTTGACTAAATTTGCTCACTTCTTTCCGATCACATCTACATATACAGCTATTCAGGTAGCAGAGTTGTTCTTCCAGGAGGTTTTTAGACTGCATGGGCTACCTCGGAACATTGTCAGTGATAGAGATAGTCGATTCATGAGCCACTTTTGGCAGGAGCTATTCAGGCTATGTGGGATAGAACTCTCTCCAAGCGCTAGTTACCACCCACAGACCGATGGACAGACAAAAATAGTAAATAAATGGGTGGAAGGGTATCTGAGGAACTACATCGCAGGACAGCAGAAGGGGTGGGTCAAGTGGCTATATCTTTGTGAGTATTGCTACAATACCACTTACCATCTCTCTATTCAGATGACACCATTCATGGCCTTGTATGGATATGATGCGCCTAATTTCCTGGACCTCTTGTTGAGTGACAGTCGTGTGCCTAGTGCTGGTGATCTCTTACAGGATAATCAAGACATTATGAGAGCTTTACGGGAAAATATCCAAAAGGCACAAAACCAACAAAAGCAATATGCAGATCAGAAGAGGGTTGAGCGCTCCTTCGAGGTTGGCGATATGGTGTACTTGATGTTGCAGCCTTACAGGCAGTCCACTCTCAAGAAGAGCGGAGCAGAAAAGCTTAAGCCACGTTACTATGGTCCTTTCAGGATTATCAGGAGGGTAGGAGAAGTGGCTTATGAGTTGGAATTGCCTGCTGAACAGTAGCGTGCATAATATATTCCATGTATCTCGCCTCAAGAGGGCGTTGGGACATCGTGTGGTTCCCTCCACGACATTGCCACCATTGAATGATGAAGGAAAACTCATTTTGGTGCCGGAGGCTATATTGGACATTCGTGAGAAGACTACGCGGAAACGAGTTATCAGTGAATACTTGATCAAGTGGAAGGACTTACCAGTTGAGGATGCGACATGGGAGAGTGAGGAGATCTTGCAGCATCCTGAATTTAGATTGCTTGGGGACAAGCAATTTCAGGAGGGGCGGACTGTAATGTCCCCTTCTAGTTGACATCGACATATCAGCAGGATTAGCCTATTAACGGCTCTCGTAGGCTAATGAGGCATGGTGAGAGAGTCATTTTGCAGTCACTTGGTGATTACTTGGCTCAGTTTTTGATTGGAGTAAGGTTTTCCATTATATTTCATCATTATTTCTATTTATGGAAACCTTATTTTATAATTTGATGTTGAGATGCACTTTATTAATAATATAATATTTTAATATTTCATAAAGTGCAAAAAGATTAAAATATACTGGAATCTTCTAGAAGTCAAAGGATAATATTATTTTATTGAGGCCGACCTCTAGAGGAAATGCATAAATAGACCTTGAGGTCTCACCATTTGGGCATCCAGATTTGATGAATTGTTGATTGGTGAATTCTTCTTGAGTATTTGTGGAGCCAAGTGGTCTGCAGATAATCAGATTTGTCTTTGGGAACGGAAACTCCCATTGATAGCAATTTTGAGGGTGTGAAATATCACCTGAATTATTGCAGATTGGAGGTGATATTTCAGTCACTTCATTAGGGCAAAAATTTGTGGCCTAAGGCCAATTTTGAAGACTACAATTATAGGAGTTGGCTGGCATTGAAGAATAGTGCCTTGTGGCATCAAATCTTTGAAGGGAAAGGTCAGATCTACATTGGGCAAATCTGAAGCCAAGTCTGAAGCAAAACAGGGACGCCTTTGGAGGAGCATTTTAATTCATTCCAGCTCATAACCAGGTCGATTCCTCTTGGAGATTGGTGCGCCTCATTTCCAGGGTTATGTTGATCATGTTAGAAGTTATTGGAGGCTTGGAGGGTTAGCAGATTATTTTATTTCACATTTCCAATCAGAACAGGGGCGACTTCTTCAAAAATTCATATGGCTGCATATGGTCTTCAACTTCCAGAATATTCATTGCTTCTTCATTGGGAATGCAAGGCGACTCCTAAACCAGGTTCTTTTGTTAATTTCATGCATGTTAGATGTCATTTAGTTGCATAATAGGAGGTACGGCTGTAGGTGACAGTCTGTTTCAGATCTAAACATTAATTCATATGTATTAGCCAAGAAGTCTTGGCTGAGTTAGATTATCATTGTATTGGAAGAATATTGCATTGATGGAGTAATAAGTAGTTTCTCAAATTCATGTTACAATTATTGCAATCAAAGTTTGAAATCAGATTTAGAGTTTGCAAACGGTGTTTGTAAAATGTCTTGGCTGTAGATGCATCATATTTTCTTGGTGCTTATCTAAGAATTGCATTAAAAATTGAAGAGCATATTATTTCATTGAGGAGCTTGCATAGTAATTGTAGAAGTGTTTAAAAACTATCTTAGCATCCATTTCTATCAAGCAACTTCAAACTAAAACCCTACATCAGCAAGTTACGAGTTTGCACATGAACTGTTTGACGAACGAAATTACAAGCAGCAAATTAGGGCAATTTGTGATCAGATTTGAGCAAGGCTCATTACAAACGATCACCTGGTGGCTACTCAGAAGGGGACATCACAATATAATAATAAATGAATACAAAATTAACTAAATAACTTCAAACATTAGGATTGTAAGGTGTATGACACCTATCCAAAAAGTTTGAAAGCTATACTCATTATTTGGCATTAAGAAGATTACCACCTAATTGTTCTTAGGATGAATTTAAAAGACTAGTCAAAAACAATTTTACCCCATATACCATTAAAAGAAAAGGTATATTGTGACACAATATTATAGGCAAGAACAAGACCAAAGTGTATAAGACTATACAAGCTAAATTCAAAGAAGGGTTGTTCAAATGAATAAGGATGTGCAAGAGGAAGAAACCTTAATGAAATACATAGATGGATTGCATAGCCTTCTAAGGAGGCCTACGTTGCTTTCAAGACCTGCGGACATAGATGAGGCATGTTCTCATGTTTCCTATATAAAGATGGACAAATAGAGAAATCCATCCCCATCTTCAAACACACAAAAACAGCAAGGCAGATGTAAGCCCAAAGGCAAAGGGGGTAAGCTTAGTGCTACTGCTACTAAAAACTTAAAAGTTCTGCTAAACACAGTGAATTGTGATGTTATTGATCATACAAACGAAGCATATTGGAAATTGCACTCAGATCAGCTATATTGATGGTCAACTAACACAATCATTAATCAATTCTCTTCTTCACCATGCTTGAAGACACTTCTAGGACCCAATCTTGCAAGAAAACATCTGAACCAAAGTTGCAGGGGGAATTGATAGAGCAGAATGGAAGCAGAAAACTTCCAAGTGACCAAGACATTCAGGAGGCGGATGTCAGCATCAAGGATATTTCATCAAGCACCATATTTTCTGGGACCAAAATAGTCATTGTGCAACAAAGGTTCACAGGAGGATTTCATTTACAAAGGTTCATGGGAGGGTTTCATTTGCAACCAAAACATGCCTTTTTCTGACCAAAAAACAGAGCCTGTGGGATCAAGAGGACCTCAATTGGGGTTCAAATCCAAGTGCTTTGGGCTCTATTAAAGGATTCTTGCATTATATTTGATAGACAAACCCCTTGAGGACTTGTAAAGGTGACCAAAACTTGTGTAATTTGCATTGTTTGCTTGTGAAGCTAGTGCTCAGGAAGTTGGTGTTGATGTTTATAGCGGCGAGAGATATTTTTCTCTCAATTTAAATTAATAAATAATTAACAAGGCAAGTCGGCCTTGATTACAAATGATATTTTTTATTTTTTATTTCTCAAAAGAGGCTGACCTAGATGAAGAGTCGCCTAGTTTTGTATATATACAAGGTGATGTTCATTCATTCAAATCATCAATTCATTCTTATTCCAATTCACACCTTCAAGGAGAAGTTCACATTTTTGCAGTAGATCGCCATCTTTAGAAGCAGATCAGATTTCAAGGAGATTTATATTCAGTTGTATCAAGAAGAGATTATCTTCATTTATTGTGTCAAGTTCGCCCTTGAGAGGGGTCTGATTTGTAAAGCAGATTTCTGCTCTTATTCGTACTATATATAACAGATATATTTTGGCTGGGTTTTTCTCCCTCGAGAAGGAGGGTTTTCCCAGGGTAATTTGTTGTGTTCTTTGTTCAGTATTTTGTACTTCTGCTTATTTACATTTCTGGTCTAAAACTAACATGGTATCAGAGCGGGTTTAAGCAAGATCGGATCAGATTTGTTTAAGCAGCCAAGTCATCTCCTTATCTAGGGCAGTCTATCTAAGTATCGAAGATGGTGAACAGAGTCAAGGTCGAAGATAGACTTGATGGTGCATCAAATTTCACCTCTTGGAAATTCAGAGTTCTTATTGCCTTAGAAGAAAATGATCTTCTAGATTTCGTGGAAAATGATGTGCCCGAGCCATCCGATGATGCTGAGAAAATTCAATGGAAGAAGAATGGCACGAAGGCTAGGAAGATCTTGATAGACTCCGTGAAGGATCATCTAGTGCCGATTATCTCCAAGATGAAGATAGCCAAAGATATGTTCGAGGCTCTACAAGGATTGTATGAGATAACCAATATTAGCAGAGCTCTTGCCTTGAAACAACAACTCCATCATATAAAAATGGCTAAAGGAGATTTAGTCATCTCCTTCTTCATGAAGATTGTTGAATTGAGAGATCAGCTATGCGCCATTGGAGATATAGTTGAAGATAGAGACCTGGTTATGTTGGCACTAAATGGTCTTCCTCAATCTTGGAAGCCCTTTATCCAAAGCATTAGTGGGAGATCTAAGTTGCCCAAGTTTGATTGTCTTCGAGCTGATTGCATTCAAGAGGAATCCAGATTGGCAGCAAGAGGAAATGGGCAAAGCTCTCATAATGAAGAAAATCATGTCCTTGCTGCTCAAGCTTCCAGAAGGAAAGGAAGATAAGGGAGAAGAGGAAATTTCAAGAGGAATAGAGACAGAAAATCAGATTATGTTCCCGAACCTAAGAAGAAGGATCTCTCTCACATTCAATGTTTCAGGTGTGACAAGTATGGTCACTATGCTCGAGATTGCATATCAAAGCCAAAGCAGCATGCTTCTACTACAAATGTTGATGATGTGTCACCTCAAAAGGAATCTAGAGACGACTCAGGGGGATTTCTATTCATCTCTGCTCTTTCAACAAATGTTCCAACTGACAGTGACACTTGGTTGATAGATAGTGGTGCTTCACGACACATTACAAGATACTGAGAGCATCTTACAGACTTGGTAGAAAGAGAAACCAACTTGCAAGTGATAATCGGAGATGATGCTTGTTATTCCGTAAAAGGAGCTAGGGCCACCTCTCTTCAGCTAGATTCTGGCATCCCTCTTTGTTTGAGTAATGTCTTGTTTGTACCAGGGATCAAAAGAAATCTTGTCTCCATTTCAGCATTGGAGGACAAAGGGTACCAAGTTGCTTTTTCTGAAGGGAAAGTTCTTGCTTGGCCTAAGAACTCGAGTATAAAATCAGCTCATGTGATTGGTGTTCGTCAGGAGAGCCTATACAGACTTTCTATTCGTCCAGTTCCAGGCATTATTACGCGACTCTATCGAGTTAAGGCTGCAGCGCAGGAGACTTGCTCGCCTACATGAGCTCTTCCATCCATGGAAGATGGTTCTTGGGCTATGTAATGTCCCCAATTTAGCCCTACACTCTTCGTTTGGATTTAGCCTATTTCCGGAAACTCGTAGGCTAAGCTGAAATGAAAATTAGGGTTTCCACTTTCAGAGGAGGTTTGAGGTCTTGCAT
>VDFB02189377.1:0-24319 GCA_007258455.2 Sequoia sempervirens
TTGCTCAAGATACTTCACCTTTTATTAACTTCCTATTTTATAGCTGACGGCAAAGTTACGACTGGCCAACTTCACCACTGATTTCTGAGTGACCGGGAGATGCTGAGACTAAGATGGAGAATTCATTGGAAAGCCTACTGAACAAGGAAGAAATGTCTGGCTGGGAGACACTACTTAAAATCCATCATTTAACACCACGAAAAATTAAGCCCACAGTTAAAGTTCATTTCACGGGTTCGGACTTAGCCATTTCCTAAAGCGCCATCCCGACACTTCGTAGAACAGCGTGTGACGGTGAACCTGTGACGCTGAAGCGAAGGCTCACTACATGGTGGGAATATTTTGCATCCAAGCATACGACTTACGAAGGCGTGTTAAAGGGCCTCAAAGAAGTAAAGCGCCCTGCCTCTTAGATTTACGCGATGTCATTTTACGAAAGTTGAACTTTCATCCAAGTACCTACTTTGACCACCATTATCACGGAGGCTGGAATGACTGGATTCGAGCACTATCTGTTTTTAGCGGACGGCGAAGGGGCCACGAGAATTGTGAAGCAAGCGCTAAAGACCACTCAAAAGCGCCCGATCGTATTTTATTTAAAATATCCGCTCCGGACTTAGCCATTTCAAGATGTATACTCTTGACATCTAAGCCACAAGACCTTACCGCGTCTGGCGTTTGCCAAATCCCCGGTGGCGGCTAGGCTTCGTTGGATAGATAAAATGAAGGTGCAGCTCAAAAGTCGGTAGAAGACTTGGGAGGCGTGAAACGACCCTCATCAGCAGGGCCCCACAAAGGCTAGAGCCTCTAGGCTAATAGAAATACAGCGCAGAATTGTATGTTGGTCGCCCGGTGAAATTATGTGCTTGGTAGAACTTCCTTTGATCACGGAGCGTCCAGGATCGACAAGCAGGAGATGATACATTCTTGAACTAGGCCGTGTAGATGCGATGTTAGAGACCTTGTCACGTAAATTTTAGCATCGAAGGGTCCGCTGGCAGTGCCAGAAATTTTATGCCTTGAGAATCAGCGAGGCTTCGAAACATGAAAACTCCATTATAAGCCTATCTTGGGGCTATTTCTTGCCGAGGAGTTACGAGCTTTCGAGATGACTGCGTTTGATATCTCGTTGGATAAGCAAACTAATTGCGAACAAATTGACTATATCAGCTATCAGAAATGCCAAGATTTACCCCCTCCTTAAGATGGGCGCCTTCAGGCTAGAGTTGCACTTTTGCCTGAAAGTGACAAAATTCTCATATCTGGAACTTTGGGGATTTCAACTTCTGTCGCTGTTTGTCGGAGCTGTGGGTCTCAGAAAGCTTTGCTGGATAGCTCATCGGATAGCCAGACCAATTCTGAAGAGATTGACTGGATGCTTGAACACTTTCAACAAGATCTTAACCTTCAAAAAGTTGGGCGCCCCTGGGCTATAGTTGCGCTTTTATGCTTTTCCTCTGAGAAATCTTCATATATTAATCACTGAAAACTTCATCTCGATCACTGAAATGACCGTGTGCAACTTGAAATGTCGTCGTGAGATGTTCCTCCATCATGAAAAACTCCATTCTGAGTCTCTGCTTCAGGTTTTGATCAATATAACTGACTTTGACTGACAAACTATTGACAAAAACTCCATGCTTGATATTGCCCAAAACTGCGTTTTACATCATTTTAGCAAAATTTAGACTTTTTTATGCAAAATGCCTTGAATGAAGCAAAAATTTGATTTAAGGAATTTTTAACATAATACCTCATAAAGGATTTAAGTTGAACGCTGAAAAGGCACTCTTCATTGAAAAATCTATAGACCTGCTGCTGCTAAAAATAGAGGTTGGATTGAATAGGGACGACTAGTAAAGTATTTGTTTATAATTTTTTTAACACTCTCTTGACACCTATCACTTGGAATCGCTTCATACAATCTAGGCGTTTCGTAGGGAGTGATCAACAGTCATTAACATGCCCAAAATGGTCTGATATGAGCCCTCATACCCCTTCCTACAGTGGTGTGGCTTGTCTGGGGGTGACTTGATGCTTATAAAATAGAAAACTCCATTTTATCCCTTGCAACTCCTCCAACCTGGTCGCCTAGCATAGGAAAAACATTTTTAAGAAACACAAAAGCATATCTCCAATATTTCAATCAGCACAAGTCAATTAGATGGTACAACTTGTACTTGCAAAGGTACAACCAACAAGCAAACTCCAAGAAAAAATCCAACACCTAACACTCTACAGTTGTAAGAAAGTCTTATCAAAACATTTGCAAATCTAAAACACATCAAAATAATCCATACTGAAAGAAACCAACTGCAAAACTTTGAATTAGCTCCAATGGTGATTCCTAGTTCGAATCGCACTACAGTCTAGCTAGGGAATATCTTGCTATTCCAAAACTAGAAACCTTTGAGGGATTTTGTCCTCAAAGATTGAAGAAAACCAAAGCCATTCTAACAACATAACATTATCATTCTTCAACATATGCAACAATGAGCCCCAATGCCTTCTTTTATAGAGTTTTGAAAGGGAAAACTCCAATTAAAATAATTAATTAATTCACCTTTTTCAACAAATTCACTTTTAAAATAAAGCAAATCTTTTTTCATGTGCAAGACCCCTTTATTTCTCCTAGGCGTCCAATTGGGAATTCAAAATACCTTTTCAAAAAGATATTAAATTTAAGTTATGAAAATTAATGATAAAACATTATAACTTAAGTGGATACTTTAATTATTTCACCCCAAGTTATGAAAAATCCAAAGCACATTAGAATCCAATTTTGACCACACTAATATGATACTAGGACTTAGGTGAATAACAGAAGTCGATTTAGTGACTTACTATAAATAGATGTGCTCTCCAAGAAGTTTGGAGAACACCCCAAAATTTCGAAAACACTTCTGAGAGTCATTCAAACCAGTATTGCCCACTGAGTTCATTGCCAACAAAAGAAACCTTGTAACTCCAAAAAATGTGTCCTCCAAGATCTTTGGAGTCCCCTTGCCTTACCACTTAGCCTACGGGAACTCAGGAAATAGGCTAATGGTCTTCGAATTGATTAGGGTTGAGAAGGGGACATTGCAGAAAAGGAATTGACAGAGGCATACTAAGAAATGTTGGCATGAGAAGAGACATTTTGGAGATCAAAATCAAGGGAAACATGGCTTAAAGAAGGTGACCTAAACAGAAACTTCTTCCACAAATCCACAAAATTTAGAAGAGCTTACAATAAGATCACCTCAATCCTAACTGAAGATGGGAAATAGATAAGGAAGCAAAACAAAATACAAACTAAAACAGTTAACTACTTCCACAACATATTGGCAAATACCCAACGTCCAAATTGGCAAGCTTGGACGAATTTCTAAACATGATCCTGACCTTGGTTGGGGAAGCAGATAACGAAAAATTGTTGGCACCGATAACAAACGAGGAGGTTAGATGTGCCATCCTTTCAATGGCATCGGACAAGTCGCCAGGCCCCGATGGGTTTCCTCCACTTTTTTACCAAGCTTGTTGGGATACGATTGGTGATGATCTATGGCAAGTCATCATAGACCAATAAAGGGCCTTTAAAATCTTGAAAGATATCAATGCCACATTGATCACATTGATCTCAAGAAAACTTAGCACCTACATCCTTCAAAGATCTTCGGCCAATATCGCTCTGCAACACAATGTACAAGGCCATATCCAAAGTGATAGCAAACAGATTGAAGGCACTTCTCTCTAAAATTATATCTGAAGAAAAGAGCGGATTTACACTAGGTAAGAACATAATAGATAGTATAGTAACTACACAGGAGACGGTTCATTCAATCACTTTGACAAATCAGAATAACATGATTTTGAAATTAGACATCAATAAAGCCTATGATAGAGTTAATTGGAGATTTCTAATGAAAATATTAGAAAAATTTGGGTTCCAAAAAGAATGGCTAAATTGGATATTTAATTGCATATCAACAAGAAGATACTCAATCCTGATTAATGGCTCCCCTTATGGATTCTTTGAACCTATTAGGGGAATCAGGTAGGGAGACCCATTATCCCTCTTTCTCTTTGTCATCATGGAAAAATCTTTAGGTCAGGCAATTAAAAGTTGCGCTTGCTAGGGCACTTGGTTGGGTGTTAAGGTGGCTGATTTGCTTCCTAATATCACTCACTAGCAATTTGCGAACGATACAATACTCTAGGGATAAGCGATGGTCCAAGAGGCATCCACTATACAATCCTTGTTAACAAACTATGCTATAGTCTTTGGTTAGATAATAAATAAGGAGAAATCAAGCATCCCGTTCTTTAACACCAAACAAACAACAAGAAGGCAAATAAAGTCTATCCTGAACTTTAATATAGGAGAATTGCCATGTAAATATCTAAGTTTTCCTCTTTTTAAGAGGGCAATCAAATCTTTCATTTGGGAAGAAATAGTCAACAAAAGTAGAAGCAAAGCTTCATCATGGACAGGGAAGTGGATAACATTGGCCGATAAAATACAAATGATTAAGTCAGTCCTATCAGCCATCCCAATTTATCAGCTGTCAACCACACAACTACCAAGGAAAGCCAAGTGTCGCCTAGAGAGCATTATGAAGAATTTCTCATGGGAAGGTTCCAATGATGAGAAATATATCCCCCTTATTAGCTGGCAAACGGTATGCAAAGATAAAGAGCATGGTGGAGTGGGGATCAAAGAAATAAAAAAACAAAACATAGCTTTAGGAGCAAAGTTGGTATGGAGGATGTACAAGGACCAATCAACAAAATGGTGTCAAATTCTAAGTAGAAAATGCATGGACAATGAAGACCGGGAAAGAATCCTTACCAATCCCAACCCCCCAAAAGGATCAAATTTTTGGAATTTCATGTTGAAATGTAGAGCCTTGATCACGAACCACATTTCATGGGTAGTCAACAATGGTGCTAGAGCAAAATTTTGGGTGGACTCTTGGAATTCATCCACCTTTGTCAAATTTACTGTTTATTGCTGTTGTTCAAGACCAAATAAAGGACTTATCAAATGCTCAGGTCAAGAATTTCTTATTGCCATCATCCAAATGAGAGTTGTGGAACATGTTTGAAATCGACAAACTCACAATTTCGACTACCAGCAAAAACATCATGTTGGAGGAACTTGGAAAATGCATTGTTGTGGCAAATGCTAAGTAGGATGCCTTCATCTAGATTGGTTCAAAAAATGGAGTTTATTCGGTCAAAATGGGCTACAAACTCCAGCAAGTGTCAGAATATTGTGGATTGGTTGGCTGAGTTGTGTTGGAACAAGTGGATGCTTCCTAAGGATGGGGCATTTGCATGGTCTTCCATCCACAAACATATTTTAATTCCGGACTGCCTCCGAGCCTTGGGAATTGAAGGACCCTCAAGATGTATAATGTGCAAAGAGAATGAAGAATCGATTGGTAGCCTTCTAGTCAATTTCTCCTTTATGGGATCTTGTTGGAGTTGGCTCTAGAATTGCCTTAAGTGGAATGGCCCTCTTCACAACGATATCTACCAACTTTTATTGGGCTGGTCAAAATTGCAACACTCAATTTGGGAAGGCATTTGGATTGCATGTCCATCAGTGCTAATCTGGGAGATTTGGAAGGAACACAACAATAAAATTTTCAATGAGGTGGAGGCATTGTTGCCATCTATCATAAAAATGATCGAGTTGAGCATATGTGAGGTAATAAAATCAAAATTATCTTTTGCCGGTCCCAAACTATTCACCTCTTGGGACAAATAGATGATGAGAGAATGGGGCTCCCTTCATATACCATAGAACATTGAAACCAACAAATCTAGCATATCCAAGAGGGTAACAGTTAAATGGTTTCCCCCACCAAGAGTTTGACTAAAGATGAATTTTGATGGTGCTGCTAAGGGCAATCCCGACATATCTAGTGTTCGGATTGCAATCCAAAATGAGAAAGGTGAATTAGTTTGGTCAATTGTGAAGAGATTACCATCGGAATCCAATAATGAAGTTGAATTTAGAGCACTTCTTAGAGGCCTTGAATTTGCAAAAGTAAAAAGTTATTGGATTTGGACATAGAAGGTGTTGTGAAGAACCCTGCTAGTTCTAACTCTACCTCTGATGCTAAACTGTATTGTTTTTGTGTTTTTGCTTGTTTTGATGAATTTTATGCAAATAATAAGAAGTGCGCAGGCAAGAAATAGTACTAAAACTGAATAACAAGTAATAAAAGAGTAACTGCTATGCTATTATGGATCTGGCAATTGCTACAAGTAAATTTCATACAACAAACGTACCCGGAAGTCCTTAGATTAATTAAATAAGAAATATCTGGTACATGCCAGGCAAAACCATGAAACTGCATAAAATAATCACCCAACCTCAGATCTAGATTTCTCCACGCTAGAAACTACTTGAAATGGCTTGTTAGTGCTAGGATTCTAGGGAGAAGCAGTTAGAAGGTCCAGAAGTGAGGCATTTCAACCCCCAGTCCACACGCCTCAGCCAAATGATGCTTGTATTGCCTGTGAAGTAGTACAGTTAGCAAGGAGAATGGTATGGCTTGTTATTGAATGCTTTGGAACTATGTATGAAGGCGCCACAATCTAGCTAGTTTGACCCTTATTGTAAACTGCAAAGAAATTGATGAATTAACCCACTGCAAGCACAAATGGACTCCTGAATGAAGCCCTTTCAAAAGCAATAATTCAGCTAGTATTTCATAGCCTCACAATCGCAGAACACTGAAGAATTCTCATTCTCCAATGGTGGAAGATTGTTGAAACCCCTCTCTTAGGCAAAGCTTTGATGAAGCCAAAAAAGAGTCAATGTCAAATGCTCATGAATGAATGAGGTCGACTTGCTCTCTCATTTCCTTATATTCTCCAAAAAGGCACGATTTCCAATAAGAGGGTTTTAATACATTTAAAATGCATTAAAATACTTTAGTACCCCATTTAATATTTCATTCACTTGGGTGTACCATTGAGATAAAGTATTTAATCTCAATAAAATTTAAGTGGCTCACTCTATTATAAAGTTAAATTATCACTTTATAATATTCCATTTAAATTAAATAAATACCACTTAACCCCTTAAATATTAATATCTCCCTCGATACTTAATATTTTGACGTGCTGTCAGAAGCTGGGGCATTGCAAAACCCCCATGTGTCCCGATGCCCTGTCTATAAATAGCCACATTGCCAGATTGACTTACTATAAATAGTAAGTCCCTCAAACTGAGCCAAACACGGATCTGCAAAGGCTTGGAACTAATCCAACTACTGAATTGAAGAATATGGAGTGACAACAACCTCCATTAACTGCCACTGAGACCCTCTATCCAAACATATTAGCCTACGAGTGTCCAAGTAATAAGCTAACCCATCTGCTACTGATACTGACTAGAGTGGGGACATTACAGTGGCTCACAAATTTGTATTAAGGCAATCAAAAGCAAGAGGATTCAAAATTGGAAGTTACACAATATTGCAGAATCAATTTGGGAGATCCTTAATGAAATGACAAATTTTACAATTTCTCATTGCTATCGAGAAGGCAATAGAGCAACAAACTACCTTGCTAACAGAGCATGTGAGTTGGATAATGGTGAGGTTGTATTCGAAAAATCCCACAATTGGGAAAATATCCCCGATGTGAGGCTTGAAAAGATGTCAAGCATGGGATCAAGTTCATGATAAGGAGGCCTTACAACTACTCATTATGGTTTGTAGCTGCAGATTGCTAGACTTATTGGTTTGCTTTGTAAATTGGTGCGTTCCTATCATGACAACATTTTTCACCACACAATTTGGGCAGCCTATTCAAGTTCGATGTAGAAATTACTAAGTGTCGAATCTTGAGAGATTTCCATATGGAAAGCAATCTTGTTGGGATTTCTCAGCACATTGTTCTCACCTCAGTTGGGCTTTAAAAGACGTTCCAATATGGCAAACATCACAAAATGCAGGTCCTTGGAGTGGTTTTCCCATGCAATGACTTAGATTACTCAAAGCAACTCTATTGGGTGTTCAATATAAGCTCAAATGAGGTGGAGGATGCTATCTAAAAGGTGATAGGCACTAGTCTATTCGTAGGTGCACACACCCATGACCATCTTCTGTTGAACATCTTTTTGGAGAACTTTGCGATGGTATTCAGGATGGAGAAGTGGAATCTACTTGCTATCAAATTTGTCAAGGCCCATTTGAAATTGAAAGTTTAAAAGGCTTGTTACATCCCGAATTGTATAGCTATTAGGCTATTAGAATTGAATAAGGATTATGTGTTTGTAAAGACAATTCTATGAATAAATAAAGATGTGAATCACCTTGTTTTCAATATGAGCTTTTGATCGTCTCATTCTTGTGTTATTTACTTGATGTTAATCATAGTGAAAAACGTACATAATGTGATTTATGTGTGATGTTTTTATATCTTATGAAATTTATATGTATTGCTAATTTTGTGAGCAATTGACTGCCGTGAGTTTATAATTGTGAATGCAGGAATGAGATCCAGTCCTCAAGACAGAGGGGGAATATCACTTGGGAGAGGGGTATTGGTCGTTTGACCGGTAAAGTTAATCAGTTGAGCATACACACACATTATGAACAGTACATAGAGAAACAGGTCAGATAAGTTAGACATCCATAGGCTTAGGAGTAAGATTTACTTCCCTATGCTTTATATGATGTGATTGAATGTTAATCTGACTTTACTGTGAATCCCTGTGAATGAACGTAAATGAAATGAATGTGATGCAGGACGAATAGGTACGTGTACACATGTATACACTGTATACACATATCTAAATGTATAAACATATCGACACGTATGTACGTAAGCAGATGGATATGCTCGTACATATGTATCGACATGTATATACGCATACATATGTATATACATAGAGTACATGTAAACATGTTTACACGTACACATTCAGCCTGGTATCTCGATAAATGATATTCAAGTATTATTATCTGAAGGATTTAAGTATATATTTATATATGATATATATATATATATATATATTAATAAGGAGATTATTAATATATATATTTATATATATAAATATTATCACATAAGAAATGTATAAATAATAATAAATTTATATATTTTATTAATTAAATGTGTTAATATTAAATTAATATTTATTTATATGTAAATACGTTTATATAAAAATAAATATTAATGTTTAAATTAACACAATAATAAATAAAGTATATAAATAGAAATTCGCATTTTGTAAAAAGGATAAAATTCGCATTTTGTGAAAAGGATAGAAATTCGCATGTTTTTGGAAATGATAGAAATTCGCATTTTGAAAACATAAGTAATTTTTATGAATCATTTAAATTTTCAAAATACAAGGCAAAAGTGGAAAAAGTCGAATTATGAAATAAATAGAAAAAAATGATGAAATGAAGAGCTTGCCGTGAAAATGGCGGAACTCCTGCACAGCTGGGAATGGGAGAAGACAATGTCAAGAGTTTAAACCAGAAAATAGCGAGTAAAAGTTGAGCTGGGTCGATTTTAAACTTAACCTAAAACGCAGCAAGAATATAATGAAGAATTCTGACGCCTGGCAGAAAAACGTGATTGTAAATTCCGTTTTGCTTTCAAGTTGAAAGTTTCTTCGAATTGCTGGCTGTAAATGAGTCGATTCACCTTAAAAGATCATGACTAAGGGATTGGATGCATGGCAGGTAGCACTTTGACTGAGTAAATAGTGAAATTTGTCAATAAGCATGCCCAGAAATGGGGAAAACGTTTTAACTGCGGCCTATAAATACCACACAAACCTTCATTCGAAAACATGCTTGGCTTTCTGATTTCTGACGTTTTTTAGAAAGAGCTTGTCACTGCAAATTTGAAAGCAAATATTGTGAATTTATGCTAGTTATCTGTTCAAAGTGTTTTAATGAGTGCTGAGTAAGTTATAAACTATTGTGAGATTGTGATTTGGAGAATTTCTGCTTAAAGATACTGTTGGCTAAGAGCCACAATAGAAGACTTCTGGAGAGGCATTACTGGAAAAAGGAGCTTAAAACAGGCATGGTTCTGGATTTAAGTTTTAAACTTTAAAAGTTATTTCCTTACTGTCTTATATTGCTGACTGTGTTAAACTGGAAATAATGAATTATGGCAGTAATCAATCATTTTTGATAATCTTAAATTGCATGATGAATAAAAGAATTTCTTCTTATGCATGGGAAAAAGATAGGAAATGACAATGTGGTTAAGGGAATTAGCTTAATACACTTCATTATGTTCATTTTTAGTTTTTAAAGATTAAAATGGAATTTGGAATTTGAATAAAAGGAATTCAAGGGGTTTAGAATGATTTAGTAGAAATGGAAATTTTGGGAAGAGAAAGAATTCTATTTGGTTATATGCATTGATAGGGAATAATATGCATTGCACTTCAAGACTGTCTTTTGTGTATGATAGTTGGTTGGTAGTAATAAATGATTGAAATTCTAAACTTGTATGATCTCCGTATATGGAGAATACGTAGAATAAGTAATAATTTCTAGGAACGAAATGATGTTTAAAATAAAGTGTAATCCTAGCTTGTGTTATTAGGTTAACATTAGGAAGCTCTCTCCTAGGATAAAGAATTCCGGAAACAGGAGATAGGATAGCAAACACTTGCTTAAAAACTCATTTCTAGTAAACTGTTTGAGGTAGGTAGTCTGGGGTAAACTGAACCCACTGAAGGACACGACCTACGCGTAGAGTAAGGTAGCCCGAAGGCAAATCGGCCCTGAGTAGTGTAGTGATAGATGACTTATCAGTCGTTTACTGAATCAAACACTATGGCCATAGTAATGTAATGTACCTACATCCTCTTTGTTTAGGAAGATGATTACATTGTCAGTTCACAGTGATCCAAAACACATATACTAGGTTGGGATTGTAAGGCACAAGAATCTAGTAATGTAGGACACGACACTATGCTCAGTTGGTTAACGGAATCGGTCACTCAACCAATCTCTTCGACGAAGGGAGGGCCATTCATTGAAAAATGAATGTGCGGGGGACCGCATTATTAGTCCGTGGTTGGCGGAAAAGCACCCGAGTGATATTTCTCCTCCACAACCTGACAACCGAAGAACCAAGATTTGCAAGGAAGAACCTGGACCGTCTTACTTCTATTTGTGCAAAAGCTTTTAAAGCTGTGTATGTATTCTTATACTCTTATACTCTGTTATTCAAATGAAAAGTTAAAGTTATTTAAATTGGAAAAGTTTGAAATCATATTTAGATGTTGTACTTTATTTCAAAAAGAAAAGAAAAATTTTGTTATGTTGTTGTTTACTCGTTTACTTTGGTTAAAAGTTGTAAAAGATAGAATTTTTTTTTTTATCGTAGATGTCGGTCAAAAGGCTATCAGGGCCTTCAACATGGAACCTATGGTTGGAAGCCTTGTTGGGATCTTTCATATTGCTATTGCCCGAAAGAGCAAGAAACAAAAGCATGCCATTACATTCCACGAAAGTGTGGAGAGAGACAATATGCATATCTTCAGCTACTACATAGAAGTTGAGAGTGAAATCATGTCCCCTGAGCAGATCATAAGGGCTTTTGAGGTGGCTGAATGTCTTCGCTTCCTAATTCACCATGCGCCATAGTTGGTCAGGTGATGTTTTGTAAGCCTACATGGCATTTTGTATCCCTCCCTAATAAGGCATATTGCACTTATTTTCCTAAGATAATATAATGGGCGCTACCCCCACGGTAGCAACTTACCTATCAAAAAAAAAAGTGATTGGGCCCACTTAAAATATTATTATCGTTTCCCTTATTTTATCCCTTAGCCTATGGGAAATAAAATAGGCTATGTGTCTTCAATTAACTCATTTTATTTTTGAGAAGGGGACATGATAATTTGAAGGGGGATTTCCTTCAAGGTTTTGTTGGGCAACAACTCTGTTGGATTTGGTGTTACATCATCGAGACAAAATCAATGCAAATGTGATTTGATGATCCTTTCTTCCTGTCATGCATTTGCATGTTGTTACTTATATTTTTATGTGGAGATATTAGTGTAGATTTAGTTCTTAATTTTTGTTGACTTGATGTATAAGATGCTTGGCCTTTTGCCTCTATGATAGCTTGAGTTGTCTTGGCTGCTAACATTATACAAAAGACATGATGGGTTCAAGTGTATGGCACCTGAACTATAATCGAGGCCATGTTGTTGTTAAGGTGGCCTACTTATGGATGAATTTTGAATCAAGAGACCCCTTGGATATCATGGCTGCATCACCATCCAAGACTTATCTTAGATGCCCATGTAGGACTTGCCGTGATGTTGGGATGAGTGATACAAGCTCCTCTGAGCCATAGAATTATATTTTCAGTTTTGATATTTGTTTTGATGTCATGGATTTCATAATCCATGATATTTGTATACATTTGACAATATTTATAATTCTATATATCTTGTAAACACTTGTACGATAAATTTAAAACTTTACAATTCAGACACAAAAGTAAGAACAATACCATTTTGATAAAAAATTTCTTTTCAAAACATAAATAAGAAACATCTTTTGCATCTTTAAACTATTTCATTCCAAATGAAATTACAAAGCATGAAGAGAAATATACATACATAGCCCGTAGGCTTTTGACACCAATAGAAGTAAGAAGGTCCAGGAATTCGTCCTGTCAAGTCTTGGATCATCCGTCGGGTGTTCGTGGAGGAGAAACATCACTCGAGCGTTTTTCCGCCAACCACGGACTTATAATGCGGTCCCCCGCACGATCATTTTGCAATGAACGGCCCTCCCTTCGAAGAAGAGATTGGTTGGGTAACCTTTAATGACTACCAACTGGACATAGTGCTGTGATTCTACAAAACTAGCTTTCGTGCTATCGGCAAATCACAAACTAGGTTGTATTTCGGAATCACGGTGAACTGACAGTGTAGTACAACAACTAAATGGTTCCTTACACTACTTTGGCCAAAGTGTTTACGTTCAACGAAGAACATAGGTCATATGTCACATTCACTAGCCAGGTTCAACTTGACTTAAGGCTATCTTAATTCTACGCGTAGGTTGGTCTATCGGGGTAGTCCGTACCCTAGACTTCCTACAACATCTTACTACTGGAATGATGAATCTATTAAACAAGATACTACAACTGACGCCCTAATTCAGGATATACACATCCTAGGGATACAATAACTTGACTAAGTTGTTTGTATCTAGTTGTAGTATATAACTTGCAAATATTCTCGATTCAATCCTAGTAACTATTATCTATACACAAGCATATGCTCATTATATAGCGCCATTAAATACTATGCAGATTGCTTTCCATTAACTAATGTAAATTGTACACCAATGACAACAAAAGGCCATGAAAAGACTACATATATGATACAATTTATATCACAACTTATCACATGCTTAAGAAACTATTATTCTTTTTAATTCAATCCTAAGTCTACCAGACAATCAAACTCTTTCCTTTCTAGCCATGACTATAATTCAGAGACCTATCAGATTACTCTAGAATATTAGAAAAATATGTAAAGTAAGAATTTAGCATGCCTGATTTAGCTTTCCAGAAGTTTGGAAGGTAGCTCCTTCACTTGCCTTCACTCAGATGGCTTTCAGCTTGATTCTTGAAACAAATACCCAACACAGCAAACTAGCAATTCCTGATTACTCCTCTCTTATTCAGAGATTACTTCAAACTAGCAATTTCAAACTACTGCTCTCTTGTTCAGAGATTACTTCACATTAACAGAATAAACTTAACAATTTCCTTACTAAGGCGAACTCACTCTTTAGCTACAAAATGCTCAAGGAAAACTTGATTGTAAATTCGTAAGAATATGAGTGCCAAACGCAGGTATTTATAGGTTTGATTTTAAAACTGACTTCCTTCTTCTATGGCGCCAGAACTGCCAGCAAGCTGAGGAATGTTTCAAACTAGAAACGTGTTGCATTAAGGTGAGGGTTTCGACCTCCATTTTTGACAGCAATGGTGTTTGTTTCAATGCGAAATTGTTCAGTTCGTTAAAAACGCGACAGCACTTATTCTGGTGCGTTTTTGCTGCTGGGTTAGATGACAGGTTTTCATTTAAGACTTTTTCCTTGCTCTAATGGCGTCCACCTCCATCTTTTGCTAAGTATGAATCCGTTTGACAGATTCCAAACGTCTGCCCTAACCGTGCGAATCTCCTGCGCGTTTTTCTATTTTCATTCGCCATTTTTTTAACGGCTGTGTTCTTTATTTCAAATTTTGCTCAATAATGTTTAATAAATTTCAATACAAATGTGACGCATTTGCTGAAGGCTCAGAATTGGAGTTTAAAAATTCAACGCAATGAAGTCTCCTTAGAGAAATTCGCGATTTGGAGTATTCTTAGAGAAATTCGCGATTTTTATTCTCTTCTATGATTTACATTCTTATTTTATAAAAATGTTTAAAATGTTTAGTTTACATTTCATTTGATTTGTAAATTCTTTTATTTAAATATATTTTATATATTCTATTAAAATATTTATATAATATAGTTTTTGTATAATTATTTAAATTATTAATTTAAATAATATCGTATACATTTTTAAACTATATTATATTGATATTTTAATATAATATTAAATATATAAAAATACTTATCTTTATACCTATACATATATATTCATTTACATTATACGTTTATATACTGTGCCTCAATCAATACTTATATGAAAACATGTAAATGTATATATATGTATTTGTATAAATTCAGAGGCAAGATATCGTTACTATATATAATTCATTCATCACGTTAGCTGTGGGTATGTATACTTGTATATATATTTATATATATACTATATGTATAAGTATCCTTAAATACATTTATATTGACACACACGTATGGCATATCCATCTGCTTAATACGTTTGTATCGACATGAATGTACTTATGGGTACTTGTACATATCGTATTCGTATGTATATATGTACAAATACACATATCCACCTCTAACCAGAACTTATTACTTATAAGGTTATACTGGCAAGCATCACTTGTTTACACATTCAGAAGAAGACACGACTCCTAATGATACTAGACAAGCCTACGGATGACTTACCTTTAACCGAACAATGACTTAGCTTACTCAGTTCTATGGTTTGTGTGTGTATGTCCCTGTTGTGTAATGTCCCTCTCGAGCATGACTTCTTGATTTACCGTTAGCCTATTCTGGAGACCCGTAGGCTTTCCGGTGGTGAAATTAGGGTTTCTTGGCTGGTGGTTTCTTGTGCTCACGGATTGGCGTTTGAATTGCGGATTCCTTCTGGGTTTTTCGTGAGCTTTTCGGTGATGTGTTCGTTTTGGCATTCTGAGCACTTTCACGAATTTACTATTTTTAGTAAATTCTATTTCTGGCAGTGGTCTTGTTGGTCTCGGCTCGATTAACCTTCTACTTCAGTTGTTCAGTTGGTTTTGCTCAAATTTCGGCTTCGGGGCTCGTTTGGAGAGATAAGTTGAATTAATTTTAATAAAGGCATGTTTAATGTTATATTTTGCTGTTGACCCCCTTAGCCTAGTGTTGGAACTTAAGTTGTTTTTAAAAGGTGGCTTTTGAAGGGGTGGCGCCCCATGAAGATTATTTTATATTTTTCTAATGTCAAAAATCAATGTTGGAGAAAAGGACGCCCATCTAGGAGTTATTTGTAATTTTAAAAGATAAAATTGCTTAAGGCAAAAAGGACGCCACTTTTGGAGGGAAGAGGAGTTACTCAAATTTGAAATGCTGGGTTTCTAGAAGCTTCTGGACAATCATCTCAAGTCTTTAAAAGGAGGTCTTGGTCTTCAGTTTCATCATCCAACGTCTTGAGTAAAGTTATGCTGCCGAAATGGTGAGAGGATTGCTTCGAGGAATGAATGCCTCCTAGCTAGGCTCAACTTCGTGCTTGTGAGACAGCACCTAGTGGAGAGATTACGTGTTCGAGTGCATTTTGTAGTGAGGTATTGCTTTGTTGTGAGTTAGTTGTCATTGCATTTTAGTATTTTGCATTTTCATGTTAATTTCTGTAGTTGCTGAGTTCACTGCTGATAGCCATCTTCATTCATAATTCAAAAAATACAAAAGATTGCATTCTGGGTACTTCACATCTGCATTTGTCTAGGGAAGGCGCCAACTTGTGCAAAGTTTCATAATTTTTAATTGAGTGCTGATTTTATTGGAAGAAAATCGCCCTTTCTCTTGGGCCGTACCTTGTACTTGCTTGGAAATTTGTGAAGAAATAAACTATTGCAGATTGGGTCCTTTTTCTGGTTCTCACTTGGGCGCCTTGATCATAGAGGGCTGTTGCATTTCATTTGGGGTCAAACGGTTGAGAATTGTGAGAGTTGTGAGCATTTCAATTTAATTCTGTGTTGCTGTTTACCAGTTTCAGACCTTGTGACAGTCATAACAGTTTGCATTTTGAGTGGTTCTTGAGTTGGGAAGGTGATAGGAAGCTTAGGGAATTCATTGAGAAAGACATACTTGTTATTGCTAAGGATAAAGAGCTGTATTTACTTGATATTGCAGGCAATCTTCACATATTGTAAGCTGTACAGTAGTACTGTCAGCAATTTTAATATTCTTGCAATTTTCAATGTTTGTATCTGCCCACTGAATAAGTGGAAGAGGCTGGCTTGCCGCCTATTTTCTTAATTTGCTTTGTAAACTCAAAGTCTCCGCCATATGGTCGCCTCTTGTCCATCATGGACTGAGTAGCACATGCTTGGTGTTGAGCTACTTTCCAGTTTGCATTAGATAGGGACCCTCTGACCGAATGCTCGTCGTTCGCCGGCGCATCTCGTGGTTAGAGTTTCTTTCCAGCATTTACTTTTGAGACCCTCTGACCAATGCTCACACCTTGCCCATATCGGGATCCTGGTGTACATTCAGGTTAGAGTTACTTTCAGCATCGTTTTGGTTTTCTGACTAACCTTAACGGGTGCTTGACTCATTGTAAGTTGCCTTGAAAAATTTGAAAAAATTGGTCCGGTATATTTCATGTTGGTATCCATTACTGTTTACCCGACCAAGTTCTTCCCCGAGTGATATCTCTCCTCTGTCTCGAGGTACGAACCTGTTTCCTGCAAATCATGACATGGTAACGGAAGTCATTTGCTCAAGACCAAAGTAATATACATTAAGCATCGTAGAAAGTTAGAACAACATTATTTCATAACTCAATATGCTAATTTCATTCAAGATTTACATCAATAGAAGCATCAGATAATGAGACAATCATTTAGGACACATCCAATTGATTACAAGAACAATTCAATTTATTCGTCAAAAAGATTCAACATTTACAATATACATCCTATGCAATAGTAGCTATACAATCGGGGTGTAACATATATAACAATGTTGTTTCCTTCAAATAAAATAAAAATTCGTTTTTATACTCATGTGATCAATGTATACGTGTGTATATGCTCAATAGCTTCTATTTGATTAGTTTATTATGTCTTTAAATCGGGAAACCCGGGGACGCGGCTCCCCCCAAAAATGCCCCATCCTTGTCCCTGGGACGTCGGTACCGGGGGACGGCAGGGGACTGTCCCCTTTTTTGCAGGAAACCCCGAAACGGGGGGACGCCATTGACCCAATGGGGGACGGCTGACCGGTCCCGAGGATGGCTGAGTCGTCCCTCGACCATCCTGGGGACGGCCAGGACGGCCAGCCGTCCCCCGCGTCTGAGAGCTTTTAAAATGAAAAAAAACCATAAAACAATTATAACTGTTCAACATATTTGTCCCTTGGTAAGTGAAGTGTCCCACCCCAAATGGAACAATCTCTATTACAATTTGGCTTGATTAATTTTCAGATTGACACATGGGACATTTTATCAAACATTTTGTATGCTATTGGTCTGAGTTTACAATGAGTTTTCAGATTGCAAATAACATGTAACAGCAGTTTCAATAGATCACTTCATATGTTGCATTTTCCATTTCCATAGTCAAGATGACCGTTCAAACATGAAGAATGTGCAAATCTGAAATAACAGTTTATTCATTCCATGACACTTGCATTTCTAGAATTTCATATGATCTAGTTTACAACTTGAAGTGCAGATTGAACCGAACTTTCTATTCTGAGACACACTTATGACTGATTTGACAAATGAGCTAGAGAATGCATTAACAGCAGCAATTATACAGTTCATAGGCAATTTTCTAAGTATGCTTAATTCTGAAATAAACACCTATACAGCCCAGTTTGCTACAGCAAACTAATATCTCAGAAAATGGATTGAATACATGGTTCAAGACTACTGTGCAGCTACAACAGTGTCTACAACACTTCTAGACACTCAAAATATTATACTAGGCAGCCCTTGATCCATTTGCACCACATAAAAATTATATGGCAGCAATGTAGCCTTTGGGCATTTTGATATAAGTTTATAAATTATAACTTGGAGGTTGTTTCATGATTCGTGTATGTTAATTTTGAATGCGTATTGAGTATTGGCATAATGTTGAACACAAATGTTATATGTTAATGTTCTATAATGTATATTATGCATGCTTTATCCATGTTATCTATTGAATATTTAAAATTTGCCCATATTTTTTAAATTTTACCTATATTTTTTATATAGCTGTCCCCTGCCGTCCCTAAATTTGGCCTCAAAAATCAGAAACTTGGGGACTCGTCCCGCCGTCCCCTGCCATCCCCGTCCCGGAAACTTGGGGTAACCCTGCGTTAAATCTTATTTATTAAAGGGTGCATGAAACAAGTTTTAAATCCTTAAAAATCTTTATATTTCATGTTTTTTTCAATTTCTTGAGTCTTTGTCGAGTCTTGGCACCAAGTCCAAGTCCAAGTCAAAAATCAGCTTGCCAAGTTTGAGGCGAGTCCAAATCTTTGAACACTGATTTTGATACAAGACATTTATGCACATATTGTGTCAACATTATATGTTGTAATGGTAATTGTAGCAGTTTCATATATTATGATGAGGTTTATATGTTATGATTGTAAGCAATCTTTTAACTAGATGTGCCATGATATGGTAAGATTCCTCACTTCTTCCTTTACTTTGATTATTGTTTAAAAACCTTATGGTATTTTAAAGCTGAATTCTAAAATATTTTGAACTAAAGTGGCATTCTTGGACCTCAACAAAATCATGTAACCTTAATAGAAGGATTTAAGTTAGATAAGTACACTATTCTTTTGTGGAATGAATGATATGGAATAGTGGTTTTCAAAGATGGAATCATTGAAGAGATGAATTTGAAATAGCCATGCTTATATGCATGATTTGTTGCTCAAAAGCTTGTGAATGTATTGTAAAATCTGCCCCTCAATCATTGCAATCTTTTTTTTTTAATTCAATTCACAAGAACTACCAACTTAACTGACCAAGCATCTTCCATCCAAATTAGAAATGCTGATTTCAAAACTTCTCCATTCACCATGGTGGCATCAACTCAATATCACTATTTATATGCTTACACATGAAAGTGTTAAGTTCCTGATATCAGGGGCATCCCTAGACCCAGACCTAAACCTCAAGGGTTCCTGATGACCATGCCTACGTATCCCCTCATGGGAAATCAGAGGCTTTGTAGTTCGCCCAACAATGTTAGAGGGAGTTCATTTGTAATGTTCCTTACCTGATCCTGTCTTGGATTGGCTTGGATAAAGGTTGGAATGTAGTCATATGGCTCTCCTAAGATAGGGAATGTGGGTCTGATTTCCTGCAACCACAAAGAGGGCCATATTCCGCAAAGCACAAGTCCATTAGCATTAACAATTAAGCAATCATTTACATAAGTAATCATGAAACATAAGAAAACATATGAAGGGTGGCAAAGGTGGATCCGCCCGTAGCCCTGGCTCCTAGTACAGATGTTGTAATCTATAACCCTTCTCACTCGGGGACTTGTAACTGCATACTCTACCCCTAGGATAGAACCACCCGAAGCCCTTGGCCAAGCTTGAAAGGTTGTAACCTACAACCTCCCACTCTAGGTGACTAGTAACTGCATACTCCACTTATGTCACTTCTTCGCGAAGACACATGACTCATTGGGGAAAGCCAGCGGAGCTTATGTGCAGCCTAGGTCTATTACCCATCCATAGCCCAACCCTCATCCTAGGGTCCTAGGGGCTAATCTCAGGAGGGTCTTAAGACACCGCACTTCTCAGGCCCTCCCTCCCGAATGAGTTTACAAGCACTTAGCAGACAGATTAGAACTAGAGAAAATAGAAATGCATGAGTATTGTAAACAACATGGAGTGATCTAGCTATGAATGTATTTACAATTAAATAAATCAATTGCTTAACCTGTTAGTTAATCATCTTATTAATTTGTAACTGTATCTGTCCTTAAGATTGTGACCAAAATTATAGGTAGATTAGTTGATTAAGCAAATTGATTAAGTGAGCTTGATTTATGACAAAACATATATTAAATTAGATTATCTGTAGCGGCATTTGGAGGAAACATATTAATTGACCAATTTGTATGTGCTTAGTAGTGGGTTCATTTTATTGCTTTAACTAGATAAGTGTGGATTATTGAAGTACTAAAATTTGAGTATACCATATGATAGCCACTATCTTGGAAGATTAAGTAAATGACTGCAGAATAAATTAGTTCTTAATTGTATTTGGTTCCTATTTTCATTAGCTTATTCGTTCACATCATGGTGCAATCACAATGTATTTGCTACGTTAGCCTCATAGCAACTTGGCTCTTAGAATCCCGTACCCCCTTCTTCCTAAGGGATTGGATATTCTAGCCTAGCCTGTTTAGTGCAAACTGAGCAGTGTATCTAATCAGAAACAAGGTGAACAGGGAGGTCGAACTGGGTTTCTCATCGCTGGGAGAAACCCAGTTCACCCCTTTAAGAAAACGATATCCTCTAGTGTATTTATAATCATCTTGAATTACTTATGGAAATCAAAGGCTTGAATCGATATGCTAGTAACAGGGTTACCTGGTACGTGGTCAAGTTCCCTTGCTTCATGCTCCTTGTGCCTTTTTTCTTTTTCTTCCTCAGCCGCTACAGTCTCTTACTTATGTGTGCTTGGTGGTCGCCTCCTAGAGACACATCTCTGTGTTCAGGAGCACCATTGTGAGGCATCACAAAGAGACACATCCCTTAATTCCGTGATTAATCGATCATTAAGCATCGGTAAATTAATTCATTAGTATTATGCGTTTTCCTTAAATAATGATAATGTGCATCGATTCTTATAAGATAAAAAAAAAATGCTATAAGAAATGGGCCACGAACTAGGCAAAGAATTATTGAGGTTTTTTGTAAAGAAAATCATTTAATTATGTAGGGGATGTGACAGTCCTCCCCCCTTATATTGCTTGTCCTCAAGCAACTTGAGGTTTGGATGGTTGAAGATTTCCTCATTCTCCCATGTGGCATCTTCCTCTGGTAGGCCTTTCCATTTAATCAGGAATTCAGAGATAGTTTTATTCCTTAGTTTCTTTTCCCTCATGTTAAGGATTGCCTCCGGTTCGAGGACCAATTTATCTTTGTCATCCAAAGGGGGTAGTTCTACACATGGAGTGACTTGTTGTCCAAGAACTTTCTTTAACCTGGATACGTGAAAAACATTATGAATACGGCTGCCTCGGGGAAGTTCTAATTCGTAAGCCACCTCGCCGATCCTCCTTGAAATCCTGTATGGCCCATAGAATCAGGGCCTGAGTTTCTCTGCTCCATTGGATTTGAGGGATGACTGCTTATATGGTTGTAATCGCAAGAACACCAAATCTCCCACCTCAAAGGTCCTCTCGATGCAGTTCCGGTTTGCATACATTTTTTGCTGATTTTGAGCTTGGTGTAAGTTATCCTTGAGGGAGTTCAAGATGTCCATGCTCTCTTGCACAAAGTCCCTAGCTCAGGGCACTTGACTTTCTTGGGTAATTAGATTCCCAAATGTAGTGGGTTCATAGCCGTATAGTGCTTTAAATGGGCTCATCTAGATGGACATATGGTGTGTTGTATTGTAGCAATATTCTCCAATATGTAGCCATTTGGTCCATGCATTTTGTTGTCCCATCACATAGTTCCTTAAGTAACCTTCTATCCATTTATTGACAATTTCGGTCTGTCTATCTGTCTGGGGATGATAGCTGGTGCTAGGTGCAAGACTAGTGCCCACCAACTTAAAAAATTATTGCCAAAATTGACTCATGAATCGGCTGTCCCGATCACTAACGATATTATGAGGAAGACCATGGAGTTTGAAAATCTCTTTGAAGAATACTTCAGCTACTTGAGGTGCTCTATATTTTGTGGATATGGCAAAGAAATGGCCATATTTAGTGAGGCGGTCCGCGACTACAAAGATATAATCCTTTTCTTGAGTTTTGGGCAAACCAGTAATAAAATCCATGGAGATGCTTTCCCACTTCTGGTTGGGAATAGGTAGTGGTTGCAGTAGGCCTGCCGGGTGGCTTTGCTCGACTTTATTCCTTTGACAGACCATACATTCTTGAACATATCTGTGTACATCCTTCTTAAGGCCCTTCCAAGAGTACTTTCCCTTATTTGTTTATATGTCTTGTAAAATCCCTGGTGTCCTACTAATGGATTATCATGGTACTCCTTGAGTATTTTTTCTTTGATCTTGGAGTTTGGTATTAGGAATACTCTATTCTACTCTGTTCTTGTACAAAATGAGGTCCTCTTCTACCTTGTATTCTTCATGGGGAAGGTGGTTCTCCAAGATTTCACAAGCCTGAGGGTCCTTAGCATATTCTACAATAATATCATGTCTCCAATCTGCTACTATGTAAGTTATTGTATTTACATGACGCCGCCTAGATAGAGCATCAACCGCTATGTTGGTTGTTCCCTTTACATACTCAATGTCAAAATCATAGGCTTGAATCCTACTAACCCACTTTTGTTGTTGATCGTTCAAGTCTTTTTGATTCAAAAAATATCTTAAGCTATTATGATCGGTTTTTACATGAAACTTTGTGGAGACCAAGTATTGATGGAATTTGGCCAGGGCATGCATGATGGCCAGCCTCTCTTTATCATAGACTGGATAATGTTTTTCAATTTTAGTAAGCTTGCGGATTTCAAAGGCTACAGGATGCTTATTTTGCATTAAAACAACACCAATTCCTTCCCCGGATGCATCACATTGCAATTCAAAAGGAAGGGTGAAATCTGGGATGGCTAGGACTGGGCATGAACTCATGGCCTTTTTGAGATTTTCAAAGGCTTGTTGTGCTTCTTCATTCCATGTGAAAGCTCCTTTCTTAGTTAAGTCGGTGAGGGGGGCAGCAATTTTTGAAAAACCCTTCACAAACCTCCTATAATAACTGCACAGCCCCAGGAAGCCCCTTAGTTGTGTGAGGGTCTTTGGTTTGTGCCATTCCTTGATGGCAGCGATCTTTTCCTCATCTACACTAACCCCATTTGCATTTATTTTATGTCCCAAGTATAAGATCTCCATGCCAAATTCACATTTCAATGCTTTTGCATACAAGGATTCTTGTTCTAATATTTTTAAAGTTTCTTCAATGTGTTGGAGGTGCTCTTCCCACGTCTTGCTATAGATAAGGATATCATCAAAGAACACTAAGAGGAATCTCCGAAGTTATTTGCGAAAAATGTGATTCATGCATGATTGGAAGGTGTTTGGGGCATTTGTAAGTCCAAATGGCATCACTAGGAATTCAAAATGTCCATAATAGCAACGGAAAGCTGTTTTGGGTACATCTTCTTTTCTCATTCTTATTTGGTGGTATCCTGACCGAAGGTCAATTTTGGAAAAAAATTTGGCTCCGTGGAGTTCATCAATAAATTCATTGATTCGGGGAATCGGATATCTGTTTTTGATGGTTTTCTTGTTTAGTGCTCTATAATCTATGCACATCCTTAAGGCGCCATCTTTCTTCTTTACTAGTACCACCTAAGATGCAAAGGCCTAACTATCGTGATGTGTGCCCCATCATCCTAGTTTTTGTAATGGTTTTCTTAATTCTTCTTTGAATTCTGTGAGGATGGCTATGAGGGAGGGTGATAACTGGTTTTGCCTCCCTTCTTTAACTCTATGGTATGTTCAAAACCACGCTTAGGTGGTAGACTCCGAGGGATTTCTTTCAAGACCCTCTAAAATATACCGGTTTCAATTTTTTTCAATTTTTCAATGGCAAATTACAAAGAACAAGCAATCTTAAGGTTAGCATAAACCAAACGATGCGGAAAGTAACTCTAACCAGAATGTACACCAGGATCCCGATGTGGGCAAGGTGTGAGCATTGGTCAGAGGATCTCAAGGGAAAATGCTGAACAAGAACTCTAACCAAGAGATGC
>VDFB02189378.1:0-17100 GCA_007258455.2 Sequoia sempervirens
CCTTCCCATTGGTCGCCCTTCAGTTGAACTGCCACTGACTGGAAGTTCAAAAATAAATAATAATAAAATATTTATTATGCAATAGCAAAGGCGCCAAAAATAGAAAATCGCCATTTAATGCTAAAATATGCAAAATATTTGAAACTCCAGTTGACAATTGAATGAAGCTTTAGGCTTCACCGTTGGACTTCACCGATTCCAAAAAGTCATCATCTGAGCTCATAGGCGTCCATTTGCTCAAGATATTGCATTTTTTATTAACTTCCTATTTTGTAGCTGACGGCAAAGTCACGACTGGCCAACTTCAACACTGATTTCTGAGTGACCGGGAGATGCTGAGACTGAGCTGGAGAATTCATCGGAAAGCCTACTGAACAAGGAAGAAATGTCTGTTGGGAGACACTACTGCAAAATCCATCATTTAACCCCCTGAAAAATTAGGCGCCTGTAATGACCCCTTTCTGGTGGAAGCACTCAAATCCGAAACTTGAATTCAAAGTGTCTCAAAAATATGTTAGAAACATTAGAGATCAATAAATTTTAGGGAAAATATCTTATAAGAACGAAGATGATGTAAATAATTTATTTGGGTCGCAGGGTTATTCATTTCCTCTGCTAAGAGTGGTTCTCCTTAATTTATATTTGTACAAGTACCTTAGGGTAGATATTAAACATCTTTCAAGATCATAGATGGGATTCTATTATTAATCATCATAGAGTCATTATCACTTTATAAGGCTCAATAATTGCTACAAGCATCATTATTGATAAGTCAGGAATATATATAATCTTGTATGTATTGGTTGTGTCCACCATTTAAGTCTCGTCCCTCTAATGTATCTTCAATATTTATATCTTTGAGGTTATCAATGTTGCTTATTTAATGTATTCTATTTTTAGCTTATTGTCAATATTTCCCTATACCATACAAATTGGAACATATTATCTATCCCCAGTACTTCTCGATGTTAAACTAAATAAGCATATAAATAAAGAGTGCTGGTAGACAGATAGAGATAGACACTAGATTTTCCATCTCCTTATTGGTTACCTAGAATCTTATCACACGCAAATAAGAACATACCTACAATCCAACGTAAAGTAGCATTGAATAAATGAAGATTACCATGGGATAGCCACAGACAACTTAAGCTTAAAGGACGAATTATGTGATTCAGCCACATGTGAAATCAATGGACGAGCTGTGGAGAAACCCCTGGCGCATACATAGTAGGTTACAGTATACCGAGCAAATAGTGATCACCAAACTCCACGATGGCATCCCGTCGTACACCCCAACCATGATGAGAAAGGAAAATCCCTGAAGGCTGCGTTTCTCTGTCCGTCCTGCTCCTCCTCACGTCCCTCACTCCATATCCTGTGCTTCCTTTTATCCCCAGCGATGGTAGAACTCCTGTCCCGAAGGAAGGCCTCCACGCATATTATAATGTATCCTTCTATGGTAATATCCGGTGCTACCGTGATTCCTCCCCTTAATAACTGTTTTTTCTCTGCTTATATCTACTCACGTCACTGGGCATCTTCCAAGAACGCGTCCCTTGCAAATGGTCGTTTGCTAAGGAGGTAGCTGCGTCGGTTCAGGCATTTCGCGTCACGTTATTCCTAATATATTTTCGATGCCCTTGCTTTAATCAAAATTTGTTAGAAGGCACCCATCAAATTAATTACACGCTATAATATTTATGTGCTTTATAGAATCTCCTTTTTGATATTTGTTTGCTTAGTTTATTTTTATTCCATATATTTTATTTATTTCATAGTTTATGTTCATTCCATTATCATGGGTGATAGGAATGTTTATTTGATTTTCATATATTAAGATTATAGACTTATCATGTTAGATATTATGATACTATCTATAATGATTTTTTATATTAAATTATATTTATTCATACTTATATATTGATATTTGTTTATTTGTTAATATTTTAGTAATATATTTATTTATATTCATTTTAAATATTTCATATCTGGGTGTCACACATTTGGGGACATGACAGTCCTTCCCGCCCAAGATTGCTTGTCCTCAAGCAATCACAATGACAAACATCTTTTCTTCAATAGTTATAACCCCTAACTCAAGAAAGAGTTTGATAAACAAAATTCTAACTAATCTTTTAAGCCTAGTATGCAAGCCGCAAGATATACACATGAATACAAGCAAAAGAGAAGGTATGCACACATGACTACATAATGTAAACCACAAGTATTCACTTGAAGGCATTTGAAGAATACACAGGAGGCACGAATCACACACGAGCATACATATAAGAGTTACACCATAGAGAGAGAGAGAGAGAGAGAATTATTCATTCAAGTATCCTCAAATATACGCACAAATACACAATAAGAAGCATTGATTTGAATATACGTACAACACGAGATGATCATACATAAAGAACATAGGCATAAGAATGCTCAAAGATATACTCAATAAATACAACAATACATATAAGGCATGAATTATGCAAACACCAAGTATACAAGTGTGAGAATCACCCACATGAGTACATATAAAACATGGATTTACGTATGAGTACGTGTCAAGCATAAACATTTTGGACGACATATAAATCATAATGAGCAAGGATATGTAAATACACGCAACTATATGGCTTAGTTTCATGCACGTATAAGACATAGACATATGTAAAGCACAGAGCATATATGCACGAGAAGACATATACATATGAATATACATAGAGTGCACCCATGAATACAATCATACACTTAAATATATAAAATAGTCACAAGGAAGGCACATAGCAAGCTCATAATCACTCACAAAATATGATACATACAAGTAAGGTATGTTAATACGCTGCAAATACACTTTAAAGAAATATACATGTTTAATCAAGAGTATTCATTCAAGGAACATACATAACAAAATTATACACATGCAGTAAGCATATTAGGTATAAAGCAAGCACGTTGGACATGAGACACACTCATAAGATATGAATCATATGTTTGAATATACTTAAGCAGTAAGTAGGGAGCACACACCCACATGGAATACAGATCCGAATACATAAGGTATGAAGTATTCATGAAGTATACACGTGAATATAGAGCATCAAGAACGCATGTTGAAAACACACCAATCTTGAAAGAAACATCAGGGAGTTACCCATAGAGTAGTCATGTTTAATGTATTTGTCATAAATGCATACTAGATACAAAGCATGGAGCAAACATAAATACATGTGTAGAGCATAATCAAAGATTACGTAGGAAGCATACAAATATATGCAATACACTTATGAATGAATGGAGTAAGATACACAAGGTAAGACAAGTACGCACAAAAAAACATCGAGCAATAAATTACACATAAGGCATGTAAATTATGTAATTTTACTTAGGAAAGAAATACAGTTGAATATACACATAAGACATAAAGCATGCACTTGAATACGCAAGCTGTCAGGTATACACTTGAATACACTTGAATATAAGTTACATGGTACACACTTGAATACACTTGAATAAGAGCTTGTAGCACATACGTAGAGCACGCAAACTCAAGCAAGGTATGCAGTCCAAACATACTCATACATAGAGAAATTACTTAAGACTCAAATTTTCTTCTATGCATGGAATAAATTCACTTGATAGAAATACGCCTAAGATGCATGAAGTTTAATCATGGGGTCTGGATTTCAGAAGATAATTAGGGACACTCAAGCATACGCATAAATACACAACATGAAGCATAATGAAATGATCATACATATAAGAATGCTCGCAGATACACTCAGCAAATAAAAACAATTACATACAGCATACAATTATGTACATCAGTCATGAAGTAAACAAGATGCTAACAAAGAAACAAAAACACCCAAATACATCATCATGAAGGGAACACTTGAATTCAAAGTCACAGAGTATACAAAGGTGGAGAGTATACACTCGCATACAAATACATTGTAAATATGCACTCAAATATGAACACAAGATCATATACACTCAAATAGTCATAAGTCAACTCGATCATAGAATATACACTCAAATACAAATGCAGTCATAGAGTATACACCCAATTGCAAATTCAACCATAATTCATAAAGTATACACTCAAATGCAAATTCAATCATGGTTATAGGGTGTACAATCAATTAGAAATACACTTGAATGAAGTATACTGTCAGACAATCGAGAAGGTGGATTTGGTGTATCCCATACTACACCGTGGACCCATCCTCCTTCCCAAGGTCATCAAGTATACACATAAACATGAAGCAGACACGCGAATACATATAATGCACAAGCATTCACATGAACATATGTTACAAAGCATTCAATTTGTAAATTTCTAAGCGAACTAAATAGATGTTAAAACACCCCAAGTTATCTTCGCTCATCCAATTCAAAAGAGGTAAGAGTGGACCACGCACAAGGATGCCCTTAGCGCCTCTCTTCTCAGCCCGAAGGTAGTCAACAACAACCGTTGTACTGACCCCCTCAGCCCACATGGGCAGACCGCAGTCATCCAAGTGGGTAGCTTACCTTGAAGAGATCCTAGTACCTGCTCTCCTTCAGGGCGTCCAATCCTCCTCCCCTATGATTGGATTGAAACAAAATGATAATTTGGTGATGGGTACACACACAGTCCATGCGATAGTTTGGAGGAAGGATTCCCATAGGAGGCCCTTAGAGCACTCCCTTCTTAGCCCGAGAGCGGCCAACCAACACCCGTGGAAATGACCCCCTCGGCCCTCGTTGGCAGACCTACAGTCATCCAATGAGGGTGGTCTACTATGAAGGGACTCTAGTATTAGCTCAACCTATCGGTCCCATCCCCAACCAACTACATGATTGTTGATACAAACGATTGCATCTTACCTTATTACAAGACACAAGTACAACATGCTATGGGGATTCATGAATTCATTAAAATATTAAGAATCTATTTATCATATACATTAGCCCTTAAATCTATTAATCACCAATCTTTTATCAATCATTTATAACACGTTTAACAAATATTATTTTCCAACTATATAAAGGTATTTGCTGATTTAGGGCTATGAAAATACGCACCTAAAACTTACCACTTTGATCTGTAAAAACCCCCATCCAACGATGCCGCCTTCTTATGCTATGTTGAAATAGAATGGTAGATTATCATAACATCATTAGTTGTCTAATTCAAAATAACATATTAGTCATGCATTCCCAAAATGACTATAATAAATTACTTCAATTAAATATTATTATGCATAAATTGTATTTATTAATCGCCTATTATGTACTCATCAATCATTATATATTAAGTATATTTATCAATGATATTTAGATATGCCTATTCATCACCAATTTAATCTCCCTATTTATTTATTTATTTACCACCAAAACAATATCATTGTTCTTATTCAAATCTCATAATTTGCATATATCTTACTAGAAGAGAAATTATATTCAATGGTCACAACCATACCTGATCTGCATAAGTCAGAGTGTTTCTTTATGTTTATAGAATATACCTTTGTCCTGGTAAGTTTGCATACACTATTTTCACAGGGTGGCAGGACCGATGCTCTGATACCACTTGTAATGACCCCTTTCTGGTGGAAGCACTCAAATCCGAAACTTGAATTCAAAGTGTCTCAAAAATATGTTAGAAACATTAGAGATCAATAAATTTTAGGGAAAATATCTTATAAGAACGAAGATGATGTAAATAATTTATTTGGGTCGCAGGGTTATTCATTTCCTCTGCTAAGAGTGGTTCTCCTTAATTTATATTTGCCTGTCATGTCCCCAAATGTGTGACACCCAGATATGAAATATTTAAAATGAATATAAATAAATATATTACTAAAATATTAACAAATAAACAAATATCAATATATAAGTATGAATAAATATAATTTAATATAAAAAATCATTATAGATAGTATCATAATATCTAACATGATAAGTCTATAATCTTAATATATGAAAATCAAATAAACATTCCTATCACCCATGATAATGGAATGAATATAAACTATGAAATAAATAAAATATATGGAATAAAAATAAACTAAGCAAACAAATATCAAAAAGGAGATTCTATAAAGCACATAAATATTATAGCGTGTAATTAATTTGATGGGTGCCTTCTAACAAATTTTGATTAAAGCAAGGGCATCGAAAATATATTAGGAATAACATGACGCGAAATGCCTGAACCGACGCAGCTACCTCCTCAGCAAACGACCATTTGCAAGGGACGCGTTCTTGGAAGATGCCCAGTGACGTGAGTAGATATAAGCAGAGAAAAAACAGTTATTAAGGGGAGGAATCACGGTAGCACCGGATATTACCATAGAAGGATACATTATAATATGCGTGGAGGCCTTCCTTCGGGACAGGAGTTCTACCATCGCTGGGGATAAAAGGAAGCACAGGATATGGAGTGAGGGACGTGAGGAGGAGCAGGACGGACAGAGAAACGCAGCCTTCAGGGATTTTCCTTTCCCATCATGGTTGGGGTGTACGACGGGATGCCATCGTGGAGTTTGGTGATCACTATTTGCTCGGTATACTGTAACCTACTATGTATGCGCCAGGGGTTTCTCAACAGCTCGTCCATTGATTTCACATGTGGCTGAATCACATAATTCGTCCTTTAAGCTTAAGTTGTCTGTGGCTATCCCATGGTAATCTTCATTTATTCAATGCTACTTTACGTTGGATTGCAGGTATGTTCTTATTTGCGTGTGATAAGATTCTAGGTAACCAATAAGGAGATGGAAAATCTAGTGTCTATCTCTATCTGTCTACCAGCACTCTTTATTTATATGCTTATTTAGTTTAACATCGAGAAGTACTGGGGATAGATAATATGTTCCAATTTGTATGGTATAGGGAAATATTGACAATAAGCTAAAAATAGAATACATTAAATAAGCAACATTGATAACCTCAAAGATATAAATATTGAAGATACATTAGAGGGACGAGACTTAAATGGTGGACACAACCAATACATACAAGATTATATATATTCCTGACTTATCAATAATGATGCTTGTAGCAATTGTTGAGCCTTATAAAGTGATAATGACTCTATGATGATTAATAATAGAATCCCATCTATGATCTTGAAAGATGTTTAATATCTACCCTAAGGTACTTGTACAAATATAAATTAAGGAGAACCACTCTTAGCAGAGGAAATGAATAACCCTGCGACCCAAATAAATTATTTACATCATCTTCGTTCTTATAACAAATATAAATTAAGGAGAACCACTCTTAGCAGAGGAAATGAATAACCCTGCGACCCAAATAAATTATTTACATCATCTTCGTTCTTATAAGATATTTTCCCTAAAATTTATTGATCTCTAATGTTTCTAACATATTTTTGAGACACTTTGAATTCAAGTTTCGGATTTGAGTGCTTCCACCAGAAAGGGGTCATTACAGCGCCTTTGATTAAATTGCTTTTACGGGTTCCAAACTTGGCCATTTCTAAACTACCATCTGACGCTTCAAACGGCTGCCGACGGTGAACGGTGAACTCTGCTGACAGGAAACGAAGCTCACTGCATGACTGGAGATATTCTGCATCCAACGACTGTATGCACGACACCTGAAAGCTGTGTTAAGGGCCTCAAAAGTAAAAGCGCCCCTGGCTCTCAGTTGCACTGACGTCATTTTGACGGAATTCAAACTTTCACCAAAATACCCTACTTTGACCTCTGATATCTGGCGCTGGGATGACCCGATTCAGGCACTATCTGTTTTAACGGACAGCCAGAAGGGCCTACAAGAGAAGTCTCTGGAGGTGACGAGGCAAGAAAACTGCTTCTAAGACCTCAAAAACTACAGTGCGTATTTTAATTAAAATTACCGCTCCAGACTTGGCCATTTTCCGGACGTCTTCACTTTTAGTATTACACTAAAGACCTCGCACGTACGAGCGTTTGCCAAATCCTGAAGGCTGACGGCTAGGCTCGTTGGATAGATAAAATGATTATGCTCAATAGCCGTGAAGACTTAGAACACGAACGAGCTCATTTGACAGGCAAAACCGGGCTCTGGCTGAAAAACTGAAAATTTTTGTTCGTGAAATTACGCGTGCTTGGAATCTCCCTGCCACCACTTGGAACGTCAGATTGACAAGCGAATGGTGCATCGCAGAGCTAGGCTAGAGTATTGCTGATGTTAGGAAGACTCTGTCTGCAAATTTCGCCATCTGAAGGGTCCTTTAAACCAGCGCCCCTAGCCTGTACTTGCACTGAGAGCAAACGGAGAAGCTCAGAAACGTGAAAACTCCATTTTAAGCTGATCTTTGGATGACTGCCACCAGAATTCTGAAACTCGGATGACTACGTTTGATATTCCGTCGGATGAGCAGACTAGTCGAGAACAGATTGACTATATCCGTCATTGAAAATGCCAAGATTTACCCCCTCCTCAAGATGGGCGCCCTCAGGCTAGAGGCGCGCTTTTGCCTGAAAAAGACAATTTTCTCACATCTGACAATTCAGGAATTTCAACTTCTGTTGCTATTTGCCGGAGCTGTGGGTCTCGAAAAGCTTTGCTGGATAGCTCGACGGATAGCCAGACTAATTCTGAAGAGATTGACTGGATGCTTGAACATTTTAAACAAGATCTTAACCTTCAAAAAGTTGGGCACCCCTGGGCTATACTTGCACTTTCTGATTTTCCCTTTGAAAAATCTTCATAAATTGATCACTGAAAACTCTGTTTCGATCATTGAAATGACTGTATGCAACATGAAATGTTGTCGTGAGATGTTCCTTCATCGTGAAAAGCTCCATTCTGAGTCTCTGCTTCAGGTTTTGTTCAATATAACTGACTTTGACTGACAAACTATTGACAAAAACTCCATGCTTGATATTGCCCAAAACTGTATTTTACCTCATTTTAGCAAGGTTTAGACTCTTTTACGCAAAATGCCTTGATGAAGCAAAAATTTTGGTTTGGGTACAACATTAGGCTCCGTCTGGTGACCATGTCGGATACCTACGGCATAGGAGAACCTAAGAATCTCAATGTTAAGTAGACCAGTGTTTATAATTGGGCATTGGAGTCGGGACTTTTCCCTATTCACCTAAAAACATCGGAATTTCCTAAAAACCTAACCTAGAAATCACCTAAAACAAGACTACCTAAATTACCTAAGACACGACAAAACATCACAAAACGGGGAAACACAATACGACATAACGATAAAGCATAAGGTAAAATTACTTTAAAGAAAACTAACTCCACCCCTGAAGAGATGAAGTGCTTTGAATATTATCTGCTACATGGCAGCAGGAAGAGCCTCCCACCGATGTCTTTTCTGCCTAAAAGGCTTAACTTCTCTTCTGATGGGAATTGCAGGAGGCAATCCTTCTGGAATGAAGATCCTCAGGTATTCATATATCCATGCAAAGGTACTCTGACAAAAGTCAGAATATGATGCAAATGAGAACACTGATATCCCTGAGACATTAGTTCTGTTGTTGTCCATCCTAGGGATGTCGAATTCTTCAAACCAGTCGATCGAGTTCCAAACTCGATTTCTGTAATGCCGTAGGTGATCTTTTCTAATCTGATAATATCCTTTGACCGGCTCATCGATCAGCTCTATATCACCTTTGACACATAGGAGTTTGATTCCCATGTCTTCGGCATCTTTGAGGCCTTGCAAAAGCACCTCTTTTTCAGTTTTAGTGAACTCCAATTGCACAGATGGGTGCAATTGTCCTTTAGGGGATATGATCAATTCCCCTGCTTCTAAAAATGTTGTTGAACAATCTCCATTGAACTCTATTGTCCATGACTTTGTCTCCTCTGTCGGTCTCTTTTCAGAACAAGAAATGTTCTGGTCTTCAACTTTTATCTCTGACAGAGATACACAATTACCAGGACCCGTTTCAGGCTTTGCTTCTGTTGGAATAGATGACTTGAGCACAGCCTGCTCTTTTACGACCTTAAGAATCTGATCTACTTCTTTAGGATGATTTTGAAGATATTCCAGTTGCGAGACTTGTACCTTGGTCTTCATCATGGAAGCTACGATGTCAAGATTTGCTGAAAACGTCTCTTGAGCAACTGGCATAGTAATCGCATGTGAAGATTTGAGTTTAGAAGTGAGAGGCACTTCTTCACCCTCTTCGTTTGATTTCCGCCTTTCTTCTTCTTCTTTCTGTGCTTTGAAGTGTTGATCACGTGTAAACACAGGAGGAGTGTACTGACGGTATTCTTCTTCTTCTTCTTCTTGATTTGCGGGTTCTTCATCAAAGTATCCCACTGCGGAGTTGCCATCGAAGTTGTCCATCTGTGGTAAAACAACCTTCGAACTTGGTGTTGGTACAAAACTATAACTGGGAGCAGCTTCAGTGTATCCCATGATTTGGATCATTCTCAGGTTCTCTGGACATGTGGATCCGGTATGTTCATAAGAATCATGGAAAGGACAAAATACTGCACTGTGTGCAGCCTCAATCATTGGTCTTGGTGGAGATGTTGGCAACCGTGGCTGAAGATTATCTCTCTTTGGCTGGTATGGTTGCTGAACTAGAGATCTGATAGAATTTGCTTTCATCAAGCCGGAAGTGATCATATTATCCTCCAACTCAATGCCGTGTTCTTGTGCATTCTTCAACTCTGTTGCTTTGGCCGTCTTGAGAAAGAAGGCTATCTCTGATGGAAGAGCATTTATGAAACAGCTTATTAGAATCTCTGGTGATGGATCGAATGTAGAAGAAACTCTTGCAACAAGACGATTAAATCTTGCCACAAAATCCCTCATGTGTTCTTTGTGCTCCATCTTTGAATTTGTGAGCTGGGCAAACAACATATGATTGTCTTCAACGGGCTTGAATCTCGCCAAAAACTTCTCGCTTATAGTTTCCCAACTTGTGATACTGCTTGGCGCCAAGTGATTGAACCAGTCGGCAGCATTTCCCGCAAGAGTCTCAACAAAGAGACCCACCGCAATGTCTTCATGTGCTACGTGCAAGACGGCGCAAGCCGTTGTGAACGCAGAAAAATGGTCCTCCGGGTGTTGAGTTCCATCGCCATGAAACCGAGGAAAACGCTTCCTTGACCCTTTAGGTAACTCATGATTTACCTCAAAAGCCAAAGTTCCAATGTTATTACCCCAAGGTAATGGGGGTGGACGTCGCCCGTCAGCATTATTGTTGTTATCATCCATTGCTTCTGTGTGGATCATGCAATCGGATGCCAGAGTATCATTCCTGTGAAATAAAAGCGTTTAGCTTTTCTTAAAGTTTTCTTGCCTCGTGCCCCACGGTGGGCGCTAGAAAACTGTTGGCGTAAAATCTAACACCTCCGGTGCAGGTTTGTACATACAGGTACACTACGCAATGAGTGCTCTTCAAATTAGGAGGGGAAGCTCCTCGTCGTGGCCGAATGCATGGAAAAGAAAAGTAATCTAAGTCCTATCTTTTTGTTCTCCGCCGGAAGAGGCACAAGGTTAAGAAAATAAGAACGCAGCTAAGGATTTTCTGGTTTCAAGCAGATCATTAACTACAACTAAGCTAACTACTTTAAATCTATCCAGCTTCTCAAGAAAACGTAGCATGAGGAAATGGATGGTTTGATATCGGACGATAAACGAAGCTTAGATTCTCTACTTGAAGGCAAGGTACGATCTATCACCAATCTAAACAAGCTTATTGGGCACAAAACAGATTTAAGAATTTACCATGACAATCTTATGAAACCCTATGTGGCATAACACTTGATCAAAATAGTAAAGACTTCACAAACAGATTTATCATCACAACTTCACTAAACCCTATGTGGCATAACTTGATTATAATGATAAAGATTCACAAAACAGATTTATCACCGTGAATCTCAAAACCCTATGTGGCATAACGATTGATCACAATGGTAAAGATAATAAAACAGATTTATCATCACAATCTCTGAAACCCTATGTGGCATAACAATTGATCATAATGGCAAAGTTGCAAACAGTAAAGAATTCACCATTACAATTGCATGAAACCCTATGTGGCATAACAATTAATCGTAATAGCGAAGACACATGAACAAATACCAAAAGAGCAATATTGAGGGCAAGGTAGGCGCAGCATATATTTCTCTCTCCAGCAAAAGTTATTTACAAATGAGCAAAAGCTCTTATTTATATATATCAAGGTGTAGGGAACCTTAAAATCACCTTGAGTCATCTATAGTCTTGCAGTGCATGCAAGATTCGCTGCCAAACCCTAATGAAGTAAACTATACAGTTAACTGGAAAACTACCATCAGTTAATCGAAACATCTAACCTATAAATGGACAATTGTGCAAGCATGCACGTCCTTATTGAAAGTGAGTTAACTGAAAGACTACAATAGTTAACGAAAAACCCTAAAAGAAACTCCAATTAAACAAGGCGAATCTCAGAATAGATATGCATGAGGTGAGACATTGAGTTAACTTGAAAGGGTAACGCCAAGTTAACTCCTGTGCGTAATGTCTATCCTGAGAGGTGGGAACTGAAGTCTACTGGTCGTGATCTCGAGCAACCAATCCCTCAACGAGATTGTCAACTGCATCAGCATCTGAATGTCAGCAACTTGAGCAATCTTGGCAATCTTCGCACACTCAAACTAGCATTTCACTGACTTATAGCTTTGGCGGCTTCGTAACTGAAGTGATGGCTATTATCTCATCTGCAGCTTGATACAAATCAGTCTCAGCTTTTCTAACGAAATCATGAATTAAGACTGATTTGGTCTTGAATTCAGTCTGTGTGTACTGTACTCTGAAAAACTCGCCTGTTGACTGTGAACACGGCTATATTCTGACAACTTTTATGGAAAACTAAAAATAGCCTGCTGAGGCTAAAAATACCCTGCTGAGGCTAAAAATAGCCTTTCGAAGAGTTATTTTCGGCAAAAATCTGAGATATGGGTTTTGTCCGGAAGAAGATTCTAAGACAACCCAGAACGTTAGAAATGCGAAAATCTAACTTCTACTCGACCATGCAAAGACTTTTCAGTTGAGAAAATTAGAAACTCAAGAACGAATGTTCTGAAGTTAAAAATTCCTGAAAGATCACACGCACGATTTTAATTCGAGGAAGCTATATGAAAATGATCCAGATGCTGAGACTTGTTGAATTTTGCCAATTTCAGGGACATGCGAATTGAAAACTGAGAGAAATCCGAGAACCAAGGAAGAAAAAGACATTTTTTGTATGCTCTTCTTCAATGAAAATCGCCCTTGAATTCTTCAAATTGCTGACAGTCGTGAACTTTTAACCTGCAAAAGAATGTGATTGGAGAAATCGCCTTTGCAAATAAATGAGAAATCTGCCTTTGCTTTGAAAGAATTCGCCCTTTGCTTGAAGAAAAACGAATTTTGACTTTGAAGATATGAATTGCCTTGAAAAATACGGATCTCCCTTGAAAATACGCCTTGTGAATGAAGAAAAATGAATTTTGCTTGAAAATACGCCTTTGCCTTGAATAAAAACGAATTTTGCTTGAAAATACGCCTTTGCTTTGAAGAAAAACGAATTTTGCTTGAAAAATATGAATTTCTCTTAAGAAAAACGAATTTCTCTTTAGCTTTATGAATAATAAATGAAGATGGCGCCATACTTAAACAAGATGAAATTCGCATCAATCTGGCAACTGCAAGATTTAGAACCCTGATGAAAAATAGAAGCCTTCCCATTGGTCGCCCTTCAGTTGAACTACCACTGACTGGAAGTTCAAAAATAAATAATAATAAAATATTTATTATGCAATAGCAAAGGCGCCAAAAATAGAAAATCGCCATTTAATGCTAAAATATGCAAAATATTTGAAACTCCAGTTGACAATTGAATGAAGCTTTAGGCTTCACCGTTGGACTTCACCGATTCCAAAAAGTCATCATCTGAGCTCATAGGCGTCCATTTGCTCAAGATATTGCATTTTTTATTAACTTCCTATTTTGTAGCTGACGGCAAAGTCACGACTGGCCAATTTCAACATTGATTTCTGAGTGACCGGGAGATGCTGAGACTGAGCTGGAGAATTCATTAGAAAGCCTACTGAACAAGGAAGAAATGTCTGTTGGGAGACACTACTGCAAAATCCATCATTTAACCCCCTGAAAAATTAGGTGTCTTTGATTAAATTGCTTTTACGGGTTCCAGACTTGGCCATTTCTAAACTGCCATCTGATGCTTCAAACGGCTGCCGACGGTGAACGGTGAACCCTGCTGACAGGAAACGAAGCTCACTGCATGACTGGAGATATTCTGCATCCAACGATTGTATGCACGACACCTGAAAGCTGTGTTAAGGGCCTCAAAAGTAAAAGCGCCCCTGGCTCTCAGTTGCACTGACATCATTTTGACGGAATTCAAACTTTCACCAAAATACCCTACTTTGACCTCTGATATCTGGCGCTGGGATGACCCGATTCAGGCACTATCTGTTTTAACGGACAGCCAGAAGGGCCTACAAGAGAAGTCTCTGGAGGTGACGAGGCAAGAAAACTGCTTCTAAGACCTCAAAAACTCCAGTGCGTATTTTAATTAAAATTACCGCTCCAGACTTGGCCATTTTCCGGACGTCTTCACTTTTTAGTATTACACTAAAGACCTCGCACGTACGAGCGTTTGCCAAATCCTGAAGGCTGACGGCTAGGCTCGTTGGATAGATAAAATGATTGCGCTCAATAGCCGTGAAGACTTTGAACGCGAACGAGCTCATCTGACAGGCCTAAAGGCTAGGCGCCTCTGGACTGTGAAAATACACTGAAAATCGTTTGTTGTTTCGCCCGTGAAATTACATGCTTGGTAGAATCTCTGCCACGACCACCTGGAACGTCGGATTGACAAGCAGAATGGTGCATCGCGGAGCTAGGCTAGAGTATTGCTGATGTTAGGAAGACTCTGTCTGCAAATTTCGCCATCTGAAGGGTCCTTTACACCAGTGCCCCTGGCCTGTACTTGCACTGGGAGCAAACGGAGAAGCTCAGAAACGTGAAAACTCCATTCTAAGCTGGTCTTTGGATGACTGCCACCAGAATTCTGAAACTCGGATGACTACGTTTGATATTTCGTCGGATGAGCAGACTAGTCGAGAACAGATTGACTATATCCGTCATTGAAAATGCCAAGATTTACCCCCTCCTCAAGATGGGCGCCCTCAGGCTAGAGGCGCGCTTTTGCCTGAAAAAGACAATTTTCTCACATTTGACAATTGATGAATTTCAACTTCTATTGCTATTTTCCGGAGCTGTGGGTCTCGAAAAGCTTTGCTGGATAGCTCGACGGATAGCCAGACTAATTCTGAAGAGATTGACTGGATGCTTGAACATTTTAAACAAGATCTTAACCTTCAAAAAGTTGGGCGCCCCTGGGCTATACTTGCACTTTCTGATTTTCCCTTTGAAAAATCTTCATAAATTGATCACTGAAAACTCTGTTTCGATCATTGAAATGACCGTATGCAACATGAAATGTTGTCGTGAGATGTTCCTTCATTGTGAAAAGCTCCATTCTGAGTCTCTGCTTCAGGTTTTGTTCAATATAACTGACTTTGACTGACAAACTATTGACAAAAACTCCATGCTTGATATTGCCCAAAACTGTATTTTACCTCATTTTAGCAAGGTTTAGACTCTTTTACGCAAAATGCCTTGATGAAGCAAAAATTTTGGTTTGGGTACAACACGCCCTCAAGTTACAAGCGCGCTTTTGCTGGAAAAGGACAAGTTTCTGTCATGTGAAACTTTGGAATCTTCAACTTCTGTCGTCAGTTGTCGGAGTTATGGGTCTCAGAAAGCTTCGTTGGATAGCTCATCGGATAACCAGACCAATTCTGAAGAGATTAACTGTATTTATGAGCACTTTCAACAAGATCCTAACCTTCAAATAGAAGGGCGCCCCTGGGCTACAAGTGCGCTTTCTTGCTTTTTCTCTGAGAAATCCTCATAATTTAATCACTAAAAACTCCGTCTTGACCACTGGAATGACGATGTGCAACGTGAAATGTTGTCGTGAAACGCTCCTCCATCATGAAATGCTCCGTTCTGAGTCTCTGATTCAGGTTTTGATCAATGAAACTGCCTTTAACTGACAAACTACTGACAAAACTCCATGCTTGATATTGCCCAAAAACTATACTTGACATCATTTTAGTAAGATTTAGACTCTTTAAACAAAATACCTTGATGAAGCAAAAATTTTGGTTTTGGGTACAACAGTAAGTATCCAACATGGTCACGAGACGGAGCCTAATGTTGTACCCAAACCAAATTTTATTTTTTGCTTCATTAAGGCATTTTGCTTAAAAGAGTCTAAACCTTGTTAAAATGATGTCAAAATATAGTTTTTGGGCTAGTCAAGTATGAACTTTGGTCAATGTCATGTCAGTCGTCAGCAACAATTGGTTAGTACTTGGAGGTCAAAACGTAAACCTGAGACTCAAAGTAGGACATATTGTGATGGAGAAGTGCTTCAAAACAGAATTATACTCCTACAAGGTTGTTTCAGTGGCCAGTAAAGTATTTACGAAGGTAGAAACAGATGAAGACGTTTTGCAGAAAGTAGATTTGTGCCCCTGTAGCCCAGGGGCGCCCTTCCTTTTGAAGGCTCAGATTTAGTTGCATGTGCTTGCAAATATGTTCAATCTCTTCAAAATTAGTCCAACTTTTCGATGAGCTATCAAGTGAGGTCATCCAAAGTGCAAAACTCCGACAATTGAAGTCAGAAGTTGAAGGTACGAGGAGGTTGCATATCACAGAGGACTGTCAATTTACAGTTTTTGCGCCCTTGTAGCCCAGGGGCACCCTTGAATTTGACTCCTCAAATGATTGAATTTGCAGTTTGCATCTTTCAGAGATCTTTTCTAATGCAGTTTAGCTCCGCAATGCACTAGTTTGTAAGATGATCCAACATATTGAGTGATCGTGGCAGAGGTTCTACCAAGCACGTAAATCAGAGGGTGGAAAAATGTAGAAATACACACCTGTACCTCTGTAGGCCAGGGGTGCCTAGCCTTTAGGCCTGCCAGATGGGGTTTTTAGTAGTCACAGTCTTCACAAGACTTGTACGGAATTACTCCATCTATCCAACGAGTCTA